>CAJDSM010010435.1:0-13869 GCA_903981925.1 Ostrea lurida | reverse complement strand
TGTATTTAGGATCACATAAGCTAAATTCAATTTACCTCATGATACACCTGAAGGATAGAGTTGAACTGGGTAGGTTTTTGTAACTAGACTTAAGGTTCATATCTAATATTAGAGGGAATTCCACGAATTTTGTAGGCAAAGATATGAATTACTTATAGTTCTGAAAGATAATTATGATTTTTAAACTTGACAATCAGCCTGCGCTTGGCATTGGATTGTGATTCCCAATCGAAAATTATGTAACGTCATAAATGAATTATTTATCTTATCAGGTGAAAGACGACTGTACGCGTAACTAATTTAAGTGGCGTAAATCCTTTTGCTAAAACATCGAAAGATTTCTCGGTGATCTTATGTGAGAAGATAGTTGGACATATGTTTTTACACGCTTATATGAATTAGTTGTTTCAAAATGTTCCGTAGGTACATAAGCATCAGGAGTTTTATTTATAAATGCAGCAATGTTGGTTCACGGGATTTTTACTTTGTGAGATTATGTACTTACATCAGAAGAAAGTCAGGGACAGTGTTTAGCAAGCTGCTCTATGTCTTGTTTTAGTCTTTCTGAGTGGGAGTCCACATTAACGGAGCCACTGTGTTTATTTGTTTTGTTAATTCAGTAATGAATGTAGAGGACGACGCATTGTACTAGCCTTCCGCAGGGAACACTGGGCTGATTCTTTATCATAGACAATGCCACGAGTGGTTAGCGAATGTTTGAACCCACCATGAGCTCTGCAGACTTTTTGATACACCTAGTGCCTTATGGATTTTTCAAGTGCTATAACCAATTCGCGAGGATCTCAGACTAACACACACAATTGTAATCTTCATGGTTTCTCAACATTGTTATGTGGATCAGTTTCATAAACATTAAAATTCTGGCCTATATGTTTGAATATCTTGAACATGGGAGTAGACCTTAAAGCAATGCCAAAACTCTTGCTGACAAGTAGGAATACATTTGCTATGATCACATTCAGATCAGTTTTTATATCCATTAATCACAATATTTTGTGATATTCATTAGGTTATGTTGTTCCTTTCACCGGATCCTAATCAAGAGAAATAGAGAGCACGCTTCAGCACATCTGGTTACTATATAGGGCCAGAAAGCCTTCACTGTGATTCATTGTCTTTTCGTCATATTGTGACGTGATCCACCACTCCTCGCTTTTCTACTATAGATTGATGAATTAATAGGTACATAATATTTTCTGCGATCTGCTATCAATAAATGTTTAATCTAAATTGTGCACTTTTTGGTTGATGTGCGCAGATACTTACCGACGAATGTGAAAATATTGTAAATTTGAATAAACTATTAGATATGACTGAAGGTGATCATTGCCAAGTTTAGGCAAATATTAGAATTGTAATGGTCTACAATGTTTGGTCAGTGCATGGAAGTGGTACGCATTATATGCAAAGACAGTTTGTGTCTTCCAGTAGCGGGATAAGTACTAAATAGTTAGGTTCGACACTCATGTCCTATCACACAGTCAGTATTATTCAAAATTTTTGTATTAACGGATAGTAAATTGTAGATAGATGCCTTCATATTCAATCTATTAGGTTGAATAATCTTCATAGTATACGATCTGCATTTCAATTATAAGATTTGACTAAAAATTTAGTAGTACCAATGCTCTTTATTGGGAATCATTATGAATAGATCTTATAAAGACCATGCTTATAGAGTAAGAATTTATCAAAATTTTAATATTATCAAGCTTCCGATACAGTAAATTTGTAATCCTTACGATTGACTGACCCTGCTTTCTTCCTATGGGATCAGCGGACTAATTTTAATGAAAACTTATGTTGTTAAAATTCTAATTCTTTTTTCACTCAAGTTCTCATGAAGTCCTCCTCGCTTAAAATTTGTAATGAGATCCTGTAACTAATGTTCCTATGAAATATAGGGGTCAGAGATCTAATTTGAGATTACATTGAACACGTTAGGTTGTGATGCGATAACTATGGGTGATATGAACACTAAGAAGCTTTGGAGTGAAGTTCTACGGGAAATAAATGGGTCAAAAATTTATACATCTAGCAGATGTGCAAAGCCATGAGTGGTTTATCCGGTTGAGATGTCCCCATTAATTGAAATTTAAACTCCATTGACCACAATATTATCTTTAATAAGTTGTAACAAGGATAGTTTTCTTTCATCTTTACACAATTTAATAATGTATCTCCTCTGTACTTATTAACCTGATGGACTTAGTATTCACTATGCTGTTGATATGGCCTTATATTTTTTACCACGTCAGGAAGGATACTAGCAAATCACAAACCGAGTCATTCTGAACTTCTGGAAGGCACGAATACGTAAGAAGAAGTTCACGGACTCACACACAAAGAACACCGCATTCTGCTGATCAGTTTTTGTTAAACTCCCCACTGCTCAAGACACCTAGGACACTTAGCCTGTGGATTCAAAGAGTAAACCTTATCACTTAAGATTATAATATTCATGAGGGAATACAAACAATTATCTTGAGCTCTGAAAAGCAGTCTCAAATTATCAATCAATCAAGTTTCCCTTTAAAGGGATTGTAGATATACTCATCCTCACTCCATTATCTGATATTCTATTTTCCATTAACAATGGGGTAATAAATTTTCTGTGTTAAGATTTCATTCACTGACTGGGTAGTCATAACATGACCTCTTAGAAATGATTTGTGCCATCAAAGGGAAAGGTTTGGTTCAAGTGTGTATGCAGTGCCCACAAGTTAGTGTGAGGCCTCAAGCTTACCCAACAATGCAACTGCATCCGCTTTCAAACTGGAATCGGCTTTGGATAATACAAGACTATAAAGAATAACATATATACAATGTTATTCTACAAGATATGAAGTATCATGAAAAGAGTTGTAATCAGTTGTAAAAATAAAATAATTGTCTAGAAATGCCAACTATTATCGTCTTTTCATCTGTATCATAACAGACAGATTTTCCCAAGTGAAAAATTTGAAAGTCGCATTGTACAATTGGATCTTTCGGCTGATGTCTATCAAAATCAGAATACAGGAGTAGAAGAGAATTAGGCTGCTTCATTACAATGAAGACAAGTTCCTTAAGCCCATGGAGAACATGTTTATAACCATTACTTTGAGATCTAAATTATTGATATCAATTTCAAGCACTATTTAATACTACACATCTCGAGAAAAGATAGGTAAAAAAGCAATTTCTAAGAATTGTATTAGATAGGGTTGGGGAACTTTCAATTGATTTGTAACATAGAGAATACTGGATAATAACCTCTACTAGAGCAAGAGGTTGCGTAGAGACTCGAATGGATCAAGTGGTTCATTAATTCAGAGGTATACCCAAATGTTTGACATGGTTATAAAGATTTTCAATGGTATCAGCCGGGGTTGGTTTTGTATAGGTATACTATAACTACAATATACATATAGATGTCAGTATGACACATATTTTTAACACATCACTATTATTTAGGTAAATCAGAATGTGGAACTTTAATAAACTTAAACAAACCTTCTAATCTCTGGCTCATGTCATTAAAATAAAGATTCTTTAGATTGAGTGGTGGCATTTATCTAGCTGTCTCATTCATTCTTCTATCCAAGTCGTTTATTTCCTTACGCATATATGGAGATTAATTAGAAAACACAGTCAGTCCTAATGACAACAAAATTACCTTTTATACTTACACTTCATATTGGTGCTTTTGTTTACGGTAAAACAAGGCTGGAGAAGAAACCCATGATTTTGTTATCGTCTTTTAATTTATTGAATAAATGGATTAACTATAAAACTGTTTCCATTTTGAAAGCCAGATTTTTTTTTCAAATTAGAAGTTCTCATTTTCTAAAATAACAATTCAAAACAGCTGTTCCTAGTGTTTCTGCCAATCCATAATTTGTTTTCGCTATGATAGCAAATCTATATTGTAAACATAGCGAAGATTTATCTGTGAAGCACTTGGTATCTTACTTGTATTCTGAGAGGCAACTGACTTTTCACTCAACATTTTATTTGCGCTGATATTAAACTAGAAAAAAACTTGATTAGCATTTTACAACGCATCAAATTGGCACTCTAGATTTCAAAAATGTGTCATGTCATCTCTATAAGTAGACGCCCACCCACTATACATACTTAATCGATTGACAAATACTCTCCATCAAAATCAAGCAAGCGTTGTTCATAGTTACTACATGAAATTTTAATCCTGACAAACCAGAGAGAAAAACAGTGTCCACTAATTTACCAGATTATTGCTCTCTCCTTATACTCACTTCAGAACAAAATTACCTTTGTAAAATATCTACAGTGATGTTTTATGTGAGGCTACAGATTTTACGCTACGCATTCATGTTTTCCCACTTTACATACTTGCATCGAGGATATATATCGTACAACCAGTTCAGCATTTTTGTGTTCCTCTTTGGTGAGAGCAGTGAAGATGGGACAGACTGCCTTTAACTAGCCTAGTACTTCGTAGTCCGAACTCCTGCAAAGACTCCCAGTAGTTGCATGGACAAATAGAGACATCTAATACGAACAACTTGGTAATAAAAGGTAGACCAATAAAAAGTACTATGTTTTAGACTAAGCGCCCTATTGATAAATTAAGCTGTTCAAATCTTCTTACTACATCATATGGTAGATAGGTCATCACTGACTATAAAGCATTTCATCAAAGCACTTGCTATAGTAACAACCTGTTTTGACAATACCTGGTTTTCTATTTTCCTCGACAAATTTTTGAAAAGAGGGGAAAACGATACACTTTGTTACCAGTATTCGTTTCCACGTTGTATTCTGGGTAAAACTCTTGTATTCCTTCCCGCGGGACCGGATGTTTCTTCTTATGATAGCTTAGACTTCATTTTTCTTGCTAACAAATCAAATTCTGATATCCTTGTTACGCTCTCCCACATTAAACTATCACCTTAATGAAGTGTATTTTCAGTTAACTGTCGTATATAGTGATACTATCTTGTACACAATTTTTTAATTCATTTCAATAATATCTACAGCTTCATTCTGCTCTACTGAGCCTGCATCCTACGATGGTTATCTTTTGTGACTCAGTTGACTGAGTTTAAAATATAAATCTTAAGAATTATTCCAGCGACTGACTGGATCCTCCCCCGATACCATATTTAATCATACCACAATACCTGAATGGAATACATAATCCATATTTTGCAGTGAAACTCCCCAATATTGTTTGCACGCACTGGTTCAATTACTGGTGGAAGATACAAAATCTTTTACATGCACTAAATTACATTACTTAAGGGGACTTTGTCTGCAAAAACCATTTGGCTATAAATTAATCTGTGCTCGATATATGATCCAGTATTTCATGACCTATCAAAAGCCATGTTGAATACAAGCAGAAACTTCTCTCTTCATATATGGCATCCATGTTGTGCGAGTGGTCGATTGATGACACCACCATTTCTATAATGATACCACCATACTTGACAAATCTTCACACAAGTCACTCAAATAGTTGAATAATGAAGGTTTTAGTTCGTGTAGAAAGTGATCTTTGTTAACATTTCCAAGGAAATGACCATTTGAATGACCATTATTATGTCTTATTAATATTGTGTAACTATTTGGTTTCACAAGGTAACTTCTACCTGATGATAACGCCGCAACGTTAGGTTTCTTTCTCTTTAATGAAGAATGAGTTCATCTCAATACTTCTCGCGGCTCGTCCGAGAGCACGGAAGTAGAACGGTCATACCACTCTAGATGTATGATGACACCACTAATTGATCTACCATTTGGCCTCGCGAACATGGCAAAAGAAGCATGCATATTGTACGGTCGAGTGAGTCGAGAAAGAGCCGCACTCGCCAAATGCCTCAGCACCGCATCCAACCATCACGTCCACCGCACTGGCTGCAAAGATCAGAGGTCCAGTCTGAAAAAGGAGCCTAAAGATGTACTGAGGACAGGAGAGACGACCTATTGTAAGTCTGCGCTAAACTCGTTAATATCAGAGAAGCTTTCACCCAAGTATTACATAAATATATCCTCAGTCTGAGCTAGTTGACAATACTCGCAAGCTCGACCTGGGCTTTTAGAATGACGGATGTGTAGATAATACATCGAGGTTGTCAAGACACGATTCTCAGAGACTCATAATTCTGAGAACGAGACGGAATTGAGGATACATCTTGGCTTACTGCACCTCGTATGAGAGTACACTGGACGAACAAATATTGACTCAGAGAAAGAATCGTTAGGTGGTAAATAAAAAGAACCAGGAACCATAAAAGAGTTGGCTGACATCCTGGCATCTCTGCGGACCCCCAATTGTGGCGCTCCATCGTATTTCCCGGGGGTCCATGATCTATAAAAACAAAATTGAACGTCTTCCACTCCATATAATATAACACTTCAGGTCAAGGACTTTCCCATCCCACTCATTGATCCATGTATCTGGACCTCTGTAATTCTAGCCTATTCTTCATGCTAGAGCGTGTGATCTACTTGGAGAAGTACAAGAGATCTTGTTGTAAATAAGTCATTTTCTAGCCTATAATGACCGTATTAATCACATCGTCAAACACAGCTATACAGATATATTGTATTATTAGAGACAATGATAGACCGCCAAAGATCCAAGAGTGTCATAAGGCCCTTTATTTCATCGATTTTACTGCTTCTCCGAAAGGTTACATGATCTGATACAAAACAAATAGTTTAGTTAAATACGCTCCACTATACCGGCCGGATAAATTATCGAGGGGCAATGCTATATAAACCAACATAAATGTCTCTCTCGATGTTCTTTTCATCGGCCACAGTGGTACTTCTGAGAAGAAAGATTTTTTTTCACCAAGTATTTGCTTTTCTCCTGAACTCCTAACTGCGGATATGAAAGAAAATACTTTGAAAATCCCCCCAATTGGATGGCCACCAACCTCATTTATTCCAGTAGACCCCGTATTCCCCGCGGCGTGTCATCGATTCCTGAGACAAAGTTTGAATCCTCCTTGTAATAACAATAATAGTTAATTAAATATATATTAAATTTTTTTAGAATTGTTGGCAATTTTTGACATTTTTGGGCCAGATTTCCA
This sequence comes from Ostrea lurida, assembly GCA_903981925.1. Lineage (NCBI taxonomy): Eukaryota > Metazoa > Mollusca > Bivalvia > Ostreida > Ostreidae > Ostrea > Ostrea lurida. Next base: position 6,778 of record CAJDSM010010435.1, on the reverse strand, counting down.
CCCTTCGTGGGCCTACTCCTTTCCGCACAAAAGAAGGCGAGTCGCTGAAAAGGATGCCCTAAAGAAGCGCATAAAGCTGGTGAACTATCAGTGTCGCATTTGGAGTCAGGCCCACAAAGCAGGCCAGAAAACTCCCTCACCGACTGCACATGGATGGCTATTCAGGAGGGTACAGTGGACTTCAAGTGGGCAGAAGGTAATCTCATGCATAACGAACCTACAGAAATGTTGAGTGAAACACCAGAGGCAATGCTGATCGACGAGGTACTCGATGATACTGAGATGGATGAAGCACCCAAAAGATCATATTCGCTAGCCAAGGGTTTTCGGTCCACCATAAATGGGGAGCGGAGTGGACCGAAAACCCTTGGCTAGCGAAGAACTGATTTTATCTTTGCTGGTGATTAGATCCAGTCAGCGCTACCATTAACAGAAAATCACCACCGTCTGATTATGTCCGTGAGAGCTTGAGACATGTCCAGTCCTATATGGACAAAGTGACCCTGGATAATTCTGGACCATTTGGGCAAGACTATTGCAGGGGATGGGGGGGGGGGGGATTGACAATATCTTTGAATAATTAATGATATCTTTAATTCTAAATCATTGCGCAGATTCAACTGAATTGATGATATCTTACTGTCTTTGGTTGAACTAACGATACAATGAATTTAATTGATGTGCTCAATAAATGAATTATTGCCCTCTTCAGTTGATTTAATTATATCATTAATTCAACTGATGAGCGCGAGAGAGCAACTATATAATCAGAGATGTCTTCAGTTCAACATATCCACAGTCGAATTAATGATCTCTTCAACTGAACTGACGCTGTCTTTAAAAAACATCAATGCACACATTAACTCCGTGTACAAAAACGTTGTAAATCTCCGAACGAAGTAAAGAGATCATCAATTATTTCTAAACTGAGCTCCATTAAATTAATTTTTGAGAGCAAAATTGCGCGCATCAATTGATTTAATGAGGGCAGTGATTGAAATAATAAAATCGATTATTGCTCAACTCATGCTATCTGATTTCATCATATTTATGCAACCGAGTGTGTATGTGTGCCTGCGTGCGTGTGTTTGTGTGTGAGGATATAGCAAACAAAAATATTATATCAGTTAACGCATATCACTGAGGGAGTTAGCAAGATTCCAGTTCCCCGAAGCCAGGACTATTTCCCGAGGCGTTAGCCGAGGGAAATAATCTGGCTGAGGGGAACTGAAATCTTGCTAACTCCCTCAGTGATATGCGTTAACTGTTTTATATAAACGATACAAATTGAACATATAGATAATATTTCACTAAATCCGTTGGAGCCCAGCTGTCGGCTCGATATTTGACAATCCATGTTTTTCTCGGTGCATTATAAGTTTTCTAACAAGACAACAACGATGCGTAAACGAGTTTTTCGCATTTGTAACACATCTACAGATTTTCTAATTCACTGTCCTTTAAATCATCAAACCTCTGTTGAAGTTGTCGCCATGTTTACTAACAACGTTTACAAAGCATTGTGGACGTAACAATAGCACTGGCGTAACACGTGACGCTAATCCACGACTTATTGGCTGAAAAACTATGACGCATTTCTATTTGCATTCGAAACGTATCGGAACTTTTCCTTAACTTGAAAGAAATTGCTAAGTGTTCCGAATAGGGGTGTGTTAGTTCATCAGACTGTCACACCTTTTTGCAGGGAGATAGTCTGTATTGCAGGGAATCAGTCTTTTTACGGTGATTTTCAGGGAATCAGCAAATTATATCGATTTACTTTTTATATAGTGAAAAATCAGTAGAGGTATAAAATCATTGTTTATTATACCTCTACTGATTTTTCACTATATATAAAAGTAAATCGATATATTTGCTGATTCCCTGAAAATCACCGTAAAAAGACTGATTCCCTGCAATACAGACTATCTCCCTGCAAAAAGGTGTGACAGTCTGATGAACTAACACACCCCTATTCGGAACACTTAGCAATTTCTTTCAAGTTAAAGGAAAAGTTCCGATACGTTTCGAATGCAAATAGAAATGCGTCATAGTTTTTCAGCCAATAAGTCGTGGATTAGCGTCACGTGTTACGCCAGTGCTATTGTTACGTCCACAATGCTTTGTAACACGTTGTTAGTAAACAGGCGACAATCTCAACAGAGGTTTGATGATTTAAAGGACAGTGAATTAGAAAATCTGTAGATGTGTTACAAATGCGAAGAAACTCGTTTACGCATCGTTGTTTGTCTTGTTAGAAAACTTATAATGCACCGAGAAAAACATGGATTTGTCAAATATCGAGCGACAGCTGGGCTCCAACGGATTTAGTGAAATATTATCTATATGTTCAATTTTGTATCGGTATAATAAAACAGTTAACGCATATCACTGAGGGAGTTAGCAAGATTTCAGTTCCCCTCAGCCAGGATTTATTTCCCTCGGCTTAACGCCTCGGGAAATAGTCCTGGCTTCGGGGAACTGGAATCTTGCTAACTCCCTCAGTGATATGCGTTAACTGTATATTAATAATGATTTATATGATTCTGATTTGTGAAAAAAATATAAATAAATAAAAAAAAAATCGATTATTGCTCTTATCAATTGAATGAATGCGCTCATCAATTGAATGAATACTTGCTTTAACTCAGTTCACGAGAGCAAGAGTTGATTTGATGCACGCATATTGAGTCAATTAATGAGAGCAACCATTGATTTTATGCGCACATTCATTCAATTATTGCACATAGTGATCTAATTGATGACTATCTTCAAATAATTAAAGATATCTTCAATTATTGAAATAATGTTAATTTGGCGCTCCATAGGTCTAAGTACTGTACAGCCGTGAGTATTTTTTGCTGTGCAGTAGCTCGGGTGATGCCTGTTTTTGATGTTTCGCAGTGTATGCCCCTGAATGTTTACCCCCAAGCTCCAGGCATGTGCCTTACAGGAATGTATTTCTCTGAGGTCAACATTCCGATAACACTCGTGCCCATTATTACTATCTCTAAACCTTTACTGTCATGTGAAGACTGACCTTTCAACACAGGAAACTGACCAAGATATGAGATATTGGTGTATCCAGGGGTCCGTGTTTCCCAACTCTTGTTTTGAATTCTGTTCGGGACTTACGAGATTGGTCGCTGTTCGACATCTTCGCCTTTTCATTACTTCTAGCTTCTTTCCACCCTGAACCCATCTCTGTGCACCCCTCCCCCTGTTTATCCGTAATGTCCTTCCTGAAAACCAATCTCCAATCTCTGTTTATAGTCTCCAGTCTCTTTACTTCTCTCCATTGTCTGGTCTTGTCAGTTCTAACATATAGCCGTTTTCCCAGAAATAACAAGGCCACAGAAGACTGGGCTAAGTGATGACATTCTTCATTGATGACCAAGGTAGGGATCATGTTCGATAGATAGATAGATCGATAATTAGATAGATAGATGATTTAGATAACGGCATGGTGATTTACAAATCGGGGATATTTCAAGTATACTTTGAAGGAAATAAAATCCAACGATAGTTAAAATTCGAACTGAGAAAAAAATGATATTGCCAGAAGATTGTAATGCCCGCAAGCAGGTGTTTGCCTCCATATACTCTCTCCGTTGTTGTTTTAAAAGATGCATTAAATATTCTGTAGGGCAAGTATCACGGGGCCATCCAAAACTGTTGAAATATATTTAAAACAATTGAGGTTCTGAAGGTAACTAAACCATATTCGTATTCCCGCTGTACATATCAAGATACATGAAACATTCTGATAAGCAAGTACACTAGGGCCATCCTAATTTGTTCCCCACATGTCTTTAAGATTTCAACCCTTTAAGCAACTATTCTTGATGTACATGACACAAATTCACTGAGCACCAAGATTTTGTTCGTCATTCTACCACCCTACCCCCCCCCCCCCCTCAGGTCTCAATAGAAAAACATGGTTTCCCATTCCTACCACCACCCACCCCACCCCGGGTAATATAGCGCCAAATTAACATAAATTCAAATAATTGAAGGTGTCTTTAATTATCTGAAGATAACAAAACTGCATGAATCCATTTAACGAGAGCGATAATTAGTTTGTTACGCGCTTTAATTCAATTCTTTATGGCAATACTAGTAATTGATTCAATTGTTGCTCTCGTCCGTGCAAATGCACGATGCGCGCATCAATGTAGTGGAATCATTGCTTGCAAAATTGCATTTAGAGCTTGGTATTTAAATGATTTGCTGATTCGATTAAAGATATCTTTAATTATCTACAACACTTTTGTATGAGGAAATAATGAACACATTAATTAACCTTTTTAAAGACAGCAACAATTCAATTAAAAGAGTAAAGGCAAAGATAACGAACAATTATCAATCTCGTAAGTCCTAAATAGAATACAAAAACAAGAGTTGGGCAATCACGGACCCCTGGACACACCAGAGGTGGGATCAGGTTCCTAGGAGGAGTGAGCATCCCTTGTTGACCGTTCACACCCGTCGCGAGCCCATAGTCTTGATCAGGTAAACGGAACAATCCGTAGTCAAATCAGTGTGTGAAAAACGGCAATGGCTATGAAACACACCAGACAGCATTTGACTCAATGGTAGGTCATATTGGTAAACTAAATTGTTATAACGACCATAGAATTTACGAAATGCTGCCTTTAAACGTGACTGTTGAAACCCCTGCAACAACAACTTGTCTGTAAAGTAGCCTGCCTCTATTCAAAAACTGATCATACGCAGAGATGATTAATTCCATTGTGGATATGTTGAATTGAAGATACTTTTGTTTACATGGTTGCTCTCTCTAAAATAATTAATGCGCGCATAAATGCAGTATCATTAGTTCAATCGAAGAGAGTAATAATTCAGTTATACATTGCGTGCATTAATTGACACCCTTAATTGACTTATAGTGCGCACTTCACTTCAACATATACCGATTAATATCAACAATTCAATTAATGCGCGCAATAATTCGGAATTGAAAATATCCTATATATCTGAAGAGATCTTTAATTGAATTACTGTGTGCATCAAATGAATTGAATATATCTTCAAATAATCAGAAATATTTCCAATTATTTGAGTTTATGTTCATTTGGCACCCCATCGGGAACCAGGTTAGTTCAGAAAAAAACATTGTTGTTTACTCCCAGGGTTACATTTAAATTATTCCAAACCCGTTATGAATATCTATACAGGACACCACCTATGATATTGATAAAGATTAATCGGTTACTTCATATAAAAAAAAGAGGAGTTTGAGGTAGAACAAAGCGTGACAGAGGGGCGGGTGAGGGAACAGGGTGCAACAGTATACCCCAACTGTCGTTAGAAAGTGCAGGTATTTTAAAAAAAAAAGCCAGCAAAAAGACCCCCCCCCCCAAAAAAAAAAAAACCACCAAAAAACCAAACAAACACAATGAATCATTTGCCAGTATAAAAACATTAGAATCATTGAGAGTAAACTATAATTGAGCAAACTCCTTCCCCCTCTACCAATACCTTCAAAGCACAGGGGCTAAGCACGTTTTGATCCGAAACTCCTCGTAACCAGAACTATTTGGTTACGAGGAGTTTCGGATCTAAACGTGCTTAGCCCCTGTGCTTCAAAGTAATACCAAAGCTGCTATGATTTACATCGATGTGTATCATGCTATACCAGCTGCTCTTGTCAGCGAACAGACAATACAAACACGTATACCGATTTTGAAGTCACTACAAATTCTGATGTTTAGAACTGTCTTTGATAGGTTTATAATGACACCGTTTCCTTGTGAATGCGATGCAGTTCTGAACGTCTGATGTGCGATAATTTCAATTCCTCTATTCTAACGGTCGGGAATTCCTAAAGAAAAGAAACTAGAGCGCAAATAAAAGAAACCATACACGACAGCACGAACTGCGATGCATTAATCATTTGAAGATATCATTAATGCACGGCCATCTTTCCCAGAAGCAGCACATGTTGGCGTGAAGCGCCGTAGACTACGCCATTGTTAAGCCGTTTTTCACACACTGATTTGACTACGGATTGTTCCGTTTACCTGATCAAGACTATGGGCTCACGGCGGATGTGACCGGTAAACAGGGGATGCTTACTCTCATAGGCACCTGATCCCACCTCTGTGGTGTCCAGGGTCCGTGTTTGCCAAACTCTTGCTTTTGTATTCTATTTGGGACTTACAAGATTGATCACTGTTCGTTATCTTTGCCTTTACATTCGTTATAGCCCTGCAACATCAACTTTGTCTCGCTTTAAAAAGTCCTCGTACGCATGGCATGCTCTTGCGTATCGAATCAACCGAGAGACATACACACCATAAGCAGGTGATAGTGGTACATTACTACATAAAAAAGGAAAGTTGACGATTGCAAAGTCAAAGTCATCACGTTTATCATATAATGTAGTTATCAGTCTGCCATTAGAGTCTTCTGATTTTCTTTTGGAGGCTGTCGTTAGCCAGTTGATAAGCGACGTTGTCCCGGGACGTTGTAGACAAAATGACAAAAAGACCATTTGCATCAGTGGATAGAATGAAACCGTGAGACAATGATGCTAAATTCCATAATTGCTTGTATGGTTGACGTTCAATTTTCGATGAAAAACGTAACCGACATCAAAGACAATTTCATATATGTCTAATGTTCAATGCAACGATATCGGTACACTCCAAACGAACTACACATTTACCGTGACATCAAAGTAAAATTATACAATATATTTGATCAACCTTATTTTTAAAATTGTTTTTTGACAAATTCGGCATGAGGCATTTGC
>CAJDSM010010429.1:0-10937 GCA_903981925.1 Ostrea lurida | reverse complement strand
TGAAAATTCACGGTTAGAAGGCATTTAATGATCAATTTTTGTTAGACCATGGCAACTGCAATTTTCATAAATATGTCTTTATTTAATTGAAAATAAACACAACAAGATAATTTATATGTCCATGATCCATCGTGCTAGCTTGGCCTGGAAAATGGGTTCGAGATTGCCTGAACGCACCTGCCATCGCTGAGAGGAAATTTTTCTAGCAAAAAGGTGAAAAACCTACCAATTTGACGGGCCCCATCTCACTGCCCAAAAAAAATTTTCCCAAGTATATATAGGATCTCCCATGGTTTGTGGTTTGATATTTGATGATTATCCAACGAGTTTGTGTGGTTTTTTTCTATCCCCGAGCCTCGGCGAGGGGATAGAAAACATCAGCAACGAGTTGGATAAGGTCATATATGCAAACGCAAGCAAACCATGGGCAGATTCTTTTATCAGCAGATTATTTTTAGTCCAGAACTGGAAGCCGATTTGCAAATTCTGCTCTCTGTTTACCTGAGGCCGAAATTAGCGCTTCCTACGCAACGTTTAACATAAGGCGGCCGCTACAAATAGTTGGCTTGGGAAATTTAAAAAAATTAAGAACGTTGACGAGTCGGAATGTTTAAATTTCAAAGATATAATTCGTAATGAGAGAAAAAACACATTTTAAGGAGCATACTAACATAGAATTGTCGAAAATATTAGTGCATCGGGCAGTGATGACGTATAGGCGATGAACGCGATGTTGTTTTCTCTCTCGTTCCATTTGTTGGCGAGGTGGAATGGATTATTTTGTAAACATCGCGCACTGGATAGATTTGTATATTTCCTGTAACATGGAGGATCGTGGAGTCTGATCATAGTGTGATTGTGTTTGGGTTTCTTTACATATTTGTTATTCGCGTGAATGGGAATTGGCTTTGTCTCGGAGGCAGAGATGCTAGATGTCAGAGTTAGGCCTACCCGTGGATGGTTTGGTGGGCATGATGGAGTTGGTAAAGGTTGAATAATCCATTAAATAAAGAGGAGTAAATAGGTTGACAACAGGGTATTGCCTATATATTTTCTCATTCCTCTAGATATTACTTCGTCCAGGCATATTAACATCTAGCTGCTCGGCTAACAATTTAAACAATGGAATTCACGTTTCAGCTTCCTCGCGTACTTTCTTCGGGACTCAATCACTTAAGGCATCCTAGCAATAGTCCGCCAGATCAAGTATTCCGGAACCATACACAGCGTTTCACACTGCATATCTCATCATTCATTCCGACAATCACAGCGTTCTATGCATATCTGCTACAATCATGCGACGCAATAAGGCAGCGGTGGCGCGGCCGGAATAACACGTGTTCAGGCATATCTCATCATCCGGACAATGACACGTGCAGCAATATCTGTCATCGATCCGGACAAGAGCGTCAGGGAGGCAATTACATGCCTATATACACTTTCAGACATACTCAATTCTCCTGGTCAATACACGTTGACACTCTAGTCAATTTATTTAATCATATACGATCAAACAAAGTCGCCGTTCTTAGCAGTATGTCCATCATCAATCAGCGATCATATGCAACGATATACTAGACAGTACGTGTCTCCAATGCCGACATACAGCGGTCCAGTTTTCGACATGATCCTTCAATACGAGTCACACGTATCATAACATATCGATACATCATCAATATCTCATCATACGGTACATAAACATCGTTTATCAGTCAATAGTCTCTCTATAAACTCTGGACTCAATACAACGTTCAAGACACATATTCTCTAATCATTCCCGACAATACCACCAGTTTCAAGCAATTACTGTCAACATCCGACATACACGTGTCGAGCTTATAACTTTCTCACATCCGGATCAAATAATATATCAATTTGGATAATTATTACAGCGTTCACCACCTATATCTCAACATCAGGAGCAATATAAAACATATCGAATACAGATTCTTAAGTCGTGAGCTCATCATACCTGGCAATAAATCAATTGACGATTTCACACGTGTCAGGCACGATCTGTCCGTTCTACGCGAATCATATACAAATGAGAACATCAGCTGGGTTGCAGTGATAACATATCTCACATCGCAAGACAATAAACAATATGAATATACACGTACCAGATCATAATTCAGTTGATCAAATTCTCGAATCCAAATAAAACAATTGGAGAATAAAGGCACGGTAATCAAGTAATGCATAATTCTGGCATTCATACCAGACAAATAATAGACAATTGACATTAATAATCGATTCAGCATTATCTCATCATGTTCTCTACAATAAACGCACAAGATACACGATTTAATGGTCATACTCTCATTCATCAGCCGATTAATTTACCACAAAATGATAAGCACGTATTTCAGCATATCTCATGCTACTACACAATCATAGGAAATCATATGAGAATTACACAGGCGTTTTTCTAGGTCGTAATCTCATTTCATTCAGACTCACATAAAACAAGTGATAATATTTATCGTTCAGTGCCAATTCTACGATTCATATACTGAAACAATAAGCAGACTTGATATCACGTTAGCATACTCATTTATCCGCACGACATATTAAAACTGGAAGTCAGACACGTTCGAGCATTATCTCACATTAAAAGCGTACAATTAGAACAATAGGAATACGACGTATGTAAGCATATCTCATCACTCCCGAGCAATTCAACAAGTGAATACACGTTCATGCCGCATATCTGCAATCATATTGGCAACAGCTAACAGATGAATATGTCCCTAATGCATCATTCTTATTCATGCGCATCATATATGACGAAGTGATACACGTGATCAGGGCATATTCTTCCAATACTCTCACGACATAAACACAAGATATTGTAGGTCCAGAGAAAGCTTGAAGACATTAATCACATCATACTCAATATGGTCTCACATAGAAGTTCTAGATTAGAGACACGGAGAACATATGGTAGATCAAGACGAGCGGCGCTACGCATGAGGATACTTCTGGACAATACCTAAGAGGTGGGAAGATCCATGTGTCTCTGGGAATAGAGCCATACACCTGTTTGAATGGCTTCAACCATAGCACATATACACACTTTGAAATTTTTCATGCACAAAGATAGATTTGATATGCCGAGAAGATTTATGCTGACATTAAGTGTACCACAAGGCTTGTATAAGAACTCGAGGTGGATTATTCTGTGCACTAGCGATGGTATAAAGCGAGGTACTTGAGACCACGCTCTAACACACGCGGTACATGGTAATCGTGGTATCATACTTGGCGGATATTTTTATTTGGACCACCGAAAGAGTAGCGGCGTATTATATGACGTTACTAATGACGAATCACCACAGAACATCAAGCAAAATTTCCTTTAGATGGCACACTGCGAAACGTTCAGGAAACTCGTGTTCTACGTGTATAGGGAAGAGGAGGTGGATAAGCTGACGCGAACGCTAATTGTAAGGGACGGCTGTATTTGAAATGGAAGACGCAAGAATTACCTAAGAATTTTGAGTACAAGAAATAAAGGACTTCGCACCGGCTTGAGTTAATCTGTATATTATTTATATGGATGTCTAGATTCGTCCACTCGAATACGGTACTTATCACTCATTAGGCGGGAGACAGACGTCACCTAATGGCACTTTGAGAGGGGGCTGAACAAGCAATATATTTTAGGGGAGCCCTTTATGGCTCGGTGTCACGGATCATGCCCTCTATGAGTCCAGGAGGGGAGTCGTTTCTCTGGGCCACCACGGGCAGAACATCCTGCTGTTGGACACGGCTGTCCCGGTCAGGTTTTGTACCATTCTCATCCATATACAGGATACAGAACTTTATTTTGCGCTGCACTCGGATATTATAGTAGAGAATACCACGACATAACATTAAGCTTCTGAAGAAGCTTGTATATTTGGACAAAACCAAGGGTAAAAAAGAAAAATCATTTAGAATGTGATAACTCAAAACAAAATGCTGCGGATTAAAAAGACAAACATTGACATCAGGTGTAAAGAGTTACAGTGATAAATAACATACACGAAGCATAAAATAACAAAACTGTCAAAGCATGCATTTAATTTAATTATGTAAACCTAAAAAAAGGTATTTAGCATAGGTCTAGTGAACTAAAGACTAAAACAAATACGAAGTCTCTCTTAGCTTATGATATGTACAATAAAAACCTATAAACATTAAAAAACAAGAGATTGACCGATACACTTCGATCATATATTAAGTATAACTCTGTTATACTTTACGACATAGAATCGAATAATAATATTGACTGCTTTAAGTGTAATGCATGCAGATTGCGCAATTAGTTGATCACTTTTCATTAACCCGGACCCCACGGGTGAACACAGCTTAGTTGTAGTGATGTATATCAGAAATTTGGTTGAAGTATTCGCCCTTAAAGTCTATGATTTAATAAGATAACCCATTATTCACTTCAACCATCCAATAAACAATGATCTTTATTGGAGCGACAGTCTTCTAACGTTACAGCCCAGCGTGAGATTTGAAAGACTGATTAACCCCAACTGCACACAACTTATCACATAATTACAAGATTTAGTCATTATTTATCAGTTTTAACGTATCAGACGAGGATAGAAAAGCGTTCGATAGACTAAATTGATAGTATTATCGCCAGCCCTAACCACAAACATAAAAATAATAATGTGGGTGACTTGTGTTAAGAGGGAGATAACATCACGGAAATTGAATACAGGAGAAGATAAGAGGAGTTTATCACACCCGAGGCCTTGATGCGACGTCCGGAGGGGTGATTAACCTATCTTATACGACCTCATAATATAATGATGTCTCACCAGCATAAATTCCTACAGTACTCATAAATAGATTTTATTACTATCAAGAAATTTCAAAAAGTAAAATTAAGAGAGACATATAAATATGACTATTGAAAGCCCAATTAACCTAAGTGATTGAGTTACGTTGCTCTCGAATTGAGGTTTTACAAGTGAAATAAACTATTATCTATGAACAAAAACGAGACAGTGGCAAAGCTTTTGTTTGGGGAGTGATGACGTCAATATATAGAATGGCGGGCTTCGACAGATACTAACGTCAAGGGACGTTAAATTTTGTCTTGACACGCGCCATTGATGTCATCTTATAACTGGAGGAGACAACACAGTGTGTGACATACCCCTTACGGTCGCGAGAGTGGAGGGAACAATCGATCACAATTATGTTCTGCCCTTTCCTCATCCGGTGACGCAGATCTTTGGACCCATAGTGAGAGAATATACTGTATTATTCTATCTATGTAGAGAGATCAATAAAATATCCATGAGAGATAGTCATCTGGCAAAGGTATATCTTTAACGTCAGGAAGCGTGGAGATAAATCTTGCCGGTGCTCCATACCAACAATACACAATGTATAGAGATTTAGTAGTCTGGCTTGAAAGATAACTCGGTTCAGGGGAGCGGGAAGATAACAATTGTGACCCCCACCGACAATACAGATGTTATTTGGGCGGTTAAGGTGCATGGGGGGGGGAGGAAGCGTGAGTCCACTCATCAAGATCAGGATTAGTTTGCGCAGCGTTCGTAGAGGAGGAAGACGTGAGATAAATGGTACCTCGCCAGCCACAATACAGATTAGTTTTTTTGGCAAGCTTTTAACGTCAGGGGAGCGTGAGATAATGTCCCCACGCAAGAAATAGCAGATTAGTTTGGCGGAGTTTTTTCACCGCAAGGATACGTGAGATATATGAAAATAGTAACCACCCCCGACAATCACATTGAGGAGTGTTGGCAGGTGTCATTTTAAGTCAGCAAGTCGTGAGATAAATGTACCCCCGCCACAATACAGATTGTTTGGCAACGTTCATTAACGGTCAGGTCAAAGCGTCGAGATAGAATTATACAAAACCTAGTTAAACCCGCGATTGACAGCTTCCACAACTCACATAGAATTCCATTTTCTGGTAGTTTGAGACCTAAAGCTGATAAAAAGTACATCAGAAAACGCATGGGAGTCCTAATTCTCTTATGATCAACGCAGTTTCGGATTGGTGTCACTCATCTTCCTTTTTTTCCAGTTCATCCTTGAAAAATATTCGTCGGGGCAAACTGACGTTAGATTTCTTCTGGTGAATTTTGAAAGACCTTGTGATTGACGTCATACTAACGTGACGTCACAAACGTTACCCACGCCATCGGATTTTGGCATAACGTGTCGCCCATCGCACTTTGGCGTCCGTGTCGTTAAAAAACCATCGCATTTTTCCATTCTCTGCAAGAATGACAAATAAATAAATAAATGATAATGAATAAATAATAACCTAATCTTGAAAACATCCCTCTCTAGTGTGTAACGTAAAGCCAGGTTTTCGATTCTATTTTTGTTCAAGAAAGAACTGTCTACTGATAAAATGGTTATTAGTACGCGTTGAATCAACGTCCCATTTGCTCAATATAAATGTAAAATGGTCCTACCATTTTCCCCTTTTTGCCATAAGCATCATGTTTATTTCAGCCATTCTTTCATACAATTACAGTGGACACCCGTAATAAGCATGCGTGCTAAAGGAAGGGCATTTACCTTGTACAGTGCAATGTATATGAAAACACGTCTTATCAAAATATGCTTAAGCATCGTAAGGCACATTGTACATACAAGAACATTCCCGGAGATTCAATTGACACTTGTCTTTATATAAGGAATGAAGCTAATTTTGACCTAGGTTATACGATATAATCTAACTTGGTGCCAGTTTACGCTTTATAATCCGCGAAGCGGATTATATTTAGCGCTAAATGCACCAAGTTAGATTATATCGTATAACCCTAGAGGTCAACATTACCTTCATTCCTTATAATTTAATTTTAAAAAATTGTACTTAACGTTGTGTTCATGACAGAACTATCGAGATAATAAGGATTTTGAATGAGGCGGACGAATTTTGCCGTAGCAACAAAGTAGAAACAATAACGTCAAATGCATTGTGACGTCATTCTAGGACGTCACAAAGAGCAAGTTAGATTATACAAAATAATTGATGTTGCTCAATCGTGTTTCAGCCAATCAAATTGCTTGTAACAAGTAAAATTAAATTATATAGTATTCAATATAGTTTTACTCGAATTTAAATAAAAAAGAAGCAGTCATTTGAAACGTCATTGTGCATAACGCTGAAAGAATTAAAAGTTATGATTAAAATAAATTTCGTGTAAATCTGAAACAGTGAAGATAATGAGCGATCATGAATTGCATGGACCCTATACAGAACTCAGGTAGCACAAGCATGGATCCCTAACACAACACACGGTAAGAATGCCTGTTGATCGGTCCCTACCGCTGTGAGCCTCGTCATAAGGAAGTAAAATGCTGGATCATTTATAATGTCCAATTGATAAGGTTTCAATTTAATCTTTCATAATCGTTTGCCAGGGTCAACAGAGTGTTGTTTGACGATAACGACCAGGAACAGAGGTCAATCTCAATTTTTTTTTAAAGATATTGAATGATGTTGCATTCACATACCTACGGCACCAGGCAAACTACAATTGACAATGTCACATATCGCACGGCCGTCAATATCGAAGGTTAAAATTAGAAAATAAAATAAGAGAGGGCAACACAAACCTCTGGATCGGTAGATACAAAAAGGTAAAATGTTATTTTCTGAAATCGTTTTTGAATTTTTATATTTTCTGATTGAATGAATATATATTGAATTACATTATGAAATGCAGATTTGAAAGTTTCAAATAATTTCATAAAACACTTTTTCAAACGAGATTCAGATTTCCGATATTCATGGGTAGTACAGAACGTGTTTAAGCTGAAATTTACAGACTGTGCAAGACATGCAAATCATTTTAATAGGGAATTTGGGAAAAATTAAAATTGATGGAAATTCGAGCAATTATTAATTTTGATATAAGAGGTTTTACTTCTGTTTTCAAATCCCGTTAAATAATGGAAATAAAATAAAAATAATTTAGTAGCATGCCAGAGCAAACCCGGATACATTTGTAGCACAGGAAAAAGTACTCAGCTTCTCCATCGTCAAATTTCCATATTTGTGTACAACAAAATACAAGACAAGGGTTGGGCAAATGTCGACCTCTGGATACAACAGAGGTGGGATGAGCCGAACTGAAAGGCGTCAATAAGCGCAGAAAGTCGTAGTTGCATGTCAAGCATTAATAGTTACCTACGTTTTTGCAGTTACTCCCCTTGCGGTCCCATGAATCTCACAAATAGTATTAAAAAAGCGTGTAAAATAAAGCTTAATTACAATATCAAATTCTCTGTTGTATACAGTTTTAACAGATTGTACCATAGTACAACATGATAAAACCAACGTCTAGTGTTATTGATTTTATGAAGAAAACACTTCGTCAAACTGTAAAATTAGAGAAGGAGTGGGGGGGGGGGGGGGGAATAATAGCCGCATTCGACCTTTATTTTTGCCCAAGTTAAAATGCAGTTGATATCGAAAATTTCAAAAGTAATTTGTTTTATGAACAAAGACACGTAGAAATAAAAGCACATTGATAGTATGTGATATAATAAGGCACGTAGTATCGTTAAAAACAAAACGGGGAGATGGACCTCACAATATTGCCTAAAAACCTTGACTAGTGAATAAAAATAAACCCAAAGCTTTGAATTCTTAATATTAAGGGAAGGCGGCAAGATTTAATTTTTCAGATCAATTGATCGGGTAAATTTTATATTTCCACTGCAATTCACAACAATACTGCTTTTTTTTAAAGAAAGGGAGAGGGGGTCAGCCAATTTAAAGATCCACCGCTGTACGTAAAAATAAGCAACTTTGCATGTAATAGTAAAAGGGGACAAAATCATCGTTGATAGGTGCCTGATAATTATTCTATGTACATTTCAGTAATTGCACTGCATAAAATTTGATTATATGAACTATTCAATTATAAAGCGAAAAAATATTTCAACAGATATATGCACTAGATATACCGATTGGTAATAATTAACTTGTTCTGTTTATTATCACCTGATGTACGTTTAGCAACAATTACATGTAGTTTAATTTGTCCGATGTGAAATGATAAGTTATATAACGTACATGTATGCATTTAGGCTGTGTTGCACATGTGATTTCAAGCATATCTAATTGTGTTTAGGTTGCTAAAAATACAGATCAAAATAACAATGAAGCTGAAGACTTCCTGATTCTGCTTTGAAGGAGTCGAGGGCTACTATTAAAATATTCACACAAATCCGCAATTCGTTACATCATGATCATACGTTGCGTGCAAGAAATTACACTTTTAGAGTCGCCAATAACCAAAATATCATTGCTTAGTTATGCTATTTTTATTCATTACACTTAATTCATAGAAAAATGCCATTACTGGCAATCAATTACGATAAAAAATAGTAATATTTCTCTTTATGACATCATCATTTGAGGACCGCAATGTGCTGCGCGCCCTCTGTAATCAGGGGGAAATAACTCGTAAAGCATTGTGAACAATGTAGCCCATTATAATTAAGTTGTCTGTTTAGCATTATAATTGAATGATTTTGTTTTAGATAGACAACAAACTGAATTACCGAGTATGGAGCTGGGACGGATTTCGAACATTCGACTCCTCTTCAGTTTAATGTTAATTTTTGTCCTCATTTGTTTAATGATTCAACATAGAGAATTAATTACACCTTCCTTACTGAGGGCACCAAAGCAAGAACATGATTTGGTGAATATGTGTGTAACATTGCCGGCGAATATCAATGATAAGGGATTTAACATGAACTCTATAAATCACCCAGGTTTCCAACCAAAACGACTCGTTCATGAAGTAGATTGCCAACAAATAATTGACGGTGATGAAGATTACCTATTAGCTGCCAATATAACACTCTCAGAACGGAATTACACCTTTCCTACGGACATAGAAATAGCAGATCGTGCTCAGAACTGTGAGAAATTCTTAGACATGTACGATTATGAATATTTTTTCGTATCACCTGAAGAACTTGAATTTCCTATCGCCTATACAATATTGACTTATAAAGATGCAGTTCAGACAGAGAAACTGCTTCGTGCTATTTATCGCCCTCATAATTTATACTGCATACACGTAGATCAGAGTTCAGATAATGCATTACTTTACGCTATGAAATCCATTGCTAAGTGTCTACCAAATGTCTTCATTGCATCAAAATTAGAGGATGTGATATACGCAGGATTTTCTCGACTTCAGGCCGATTTAAATTGCATGTCTGATTTACTGAATAACACAGACGTTAAATGGCGATATGTCATCAATCTACCTTCACAGGAATTCCCGTTAAAAACTAATTTAGAAATCGTCAAAATTCTTACAATATTCAAGGGAATAAATAGCATAGAAAGTGTCTACAATGAAAATGCACTATATCGCGTCAATGAGACATATGATATCAAAGACGGGAGATTGAAGTCCACAGGGAAAAAGAAGGATTTGCCACCATATGGTATTACTATAGGAAAAGGTAGTGCTTACGGTGTGTTCAGTAGGGATTTTGTAAATTATTCCATAAATGACGTCAAAGCGCGGGACATTTTGAAATGGTTAGAAGATACGTACAGTCCCGATGAATCCTTCTGGGCCACGCTAGTGTTAAACAAAAATCTAAATGTACCAGGTGTCAACTACGCAGGTGAGTTTTGAACCTACATGACACATTTTGGAACACATTAACGCACGTAGATGAATAAGTGAAGATAACGACCAATGATCAATCTCATAAGTCCTAAAAAGAATAGATATTATAAGGTGGGCAAGTGCGGGCTCCTGGACATGTCAAAGGTGGAATCAGGTGCCTAGGAGGAGTAAGCACCCATTGTCGACTGGTCATACAAACCGTGAGCCAATTATCTTAATCAGGTAAACAGAATAGTCGAAATAAGTGCATTGATGTAACCGAGCAGCAAGGAAAACGAT
>CAJDSM010010411.1:0-10573 GCA_903981925.1 Ostrea lurida | reverse complement strand
CTTTAAAAATCCTGCATGATGTCACGGCATCAATAAGCATTTGCCTATAAGGTTACTATTTCTTGGCTCAGCGGGGGGCACTCCGCCATTTCTTCTACGGGGCTCTCTTGTGTCAGTAGGTAGTGCAGGTTCTCAATTATGCAAGGTGTTAAATATCTGCCTTTTATCTTTGATGTATACTGTGGGAGCGACTATAAAACAATATCAAGTGTTTGTTTTATATATGTCTGCTATGTGGGTTGTGTTTTTGTTTGGATTAAGTGTTTTAGGATGCGAACGAAATCTTGCGTTGCCCCTCTTTGTGCTGGGCCGGAACGGGTGATGGAGACGCACCAAAAATTGGGTACATTTGCGTTTACCCACTGAGTGTGGGGTGGAATCTACATTCAGTGTTTGTATGTGATGAGTTTGCTATTCGATCTTTAACCCAACCAATAGTAGGTTCCAATAGATTCTTATGTATTGCACGCTCTCGACACCAATTCTTTGGTTATCTGACTAGGTAGTGATGTTATGCTTTTTTCGCGAACATTTAGTGTGTTTTGGAGCCTGATAATGTCCAACGTTTCGCAATAGCTTAAACACGGATATCATAAACACTGTACAGGCATGGGACAACTACCACGCCTGGTTCGTAGAACACTACATAGGGGGTTTCCAGCCTGTGTGAAGCTAAGGGGTATTCAGCGCCGAACGCGGTGAAGCACTGAGTAGGGCCATCTTTGGTGCAGAAGTTAAGAAATTCCTGAAATCTGTGTCCAATGTATATTATTGTTCTGACCCTTGTAATATTATTTTTGTTAGAGTGAGAAAATGTATGCACGGGGGTTGTGAGGAATTATTAATGATATTTCGTGACTAGCATTTGATGTATATATTTTTCAAATTGCGTGCTATGTTTTCTTTTCCAACACGGTTTATGGCTGCGGGTTACGTGTTTTCGTGG
The DNA here is from genome assembly GCA_903981925.1 of Ostrea lurida. NCBI lineage: Eukaryota > Metazoa > Mollusca > Bivalvia > Ostreida > Ostreidae > Ostrea > Ostrea lurida. Next base: position 9,627 of record CAJDSM010010411.1, on the reverse strand, counting down.
TACAAGTTTCGTTAGCGTTGTTGTGAATTTGACATCAGTCGCTATAAAAAACTTGCAATTATCCTTCGCGTTCGATTATGAGGCAATTGCGCCGAATTTTGCTCTCGCTTCCTTACATCAGTTTCGAACTTACGGACACATCGATCACATTTCGATATCCTCCATACAATATATATCGTACCCCTTGCTGTTCATTGTCTGTAAAGTATTTAAGATTATTGTCGTGTTTTCTCCTTTTTTTTTTGGGTTAAATGTTACAATTCCAATGTGAACAGGGCGTTTCAAGTTCACATGTGGCCAACACGGGGTTTCAGACTCCATTTCTAACTACTGTCTCGTTTTTGTAGTTAGTACTAGGTCAAATTCGACCTTTCACGCTAGATTCACCAGATGGAAGAGATTATATGAGGTGGGGGTATTCACAATTGTGGAGCATGTATGCCTCTCGATTTAGTCATTTATTTATTGCTGCAACTAACTAGCCCAGTGCAAAGCTTTTTTGATGAATCCATTGGGATGAGGCTTTTCACTAGCACGACAATCTTCTGCTTCAAGACATAAGAGAGGATAGTGGCTGGGTGATACCAGGATGTTTTGTGTAAGTAAAATTTAATATACCGGGAAGGGATCGAGGGGGTCCTTGAAAAGGGATGGCTTAGGTATAATACATTGTAGAGTGGTTCTAGGGGATTGAAGCATATTGTGGCAGTGTGCGCGAAGGCCTAATTTCTCGGCTTCTAATAGTTACTTTGATCAGGAGTTAATTTAGCCATATATCAAAATGATGTATCATATCTGTATTACTCATGATTAAGATCTAAGATATGGTCTGATCCTCCGGCATATCCAAGGAGAGCGGGAGGGGGGGCTCCTTAGATCATTACACCTGATGGGATAAGATCTCGTCCCTGATTTAGGACTTGGAAATATCAATTAAGAAGCCAGCATACCGGTTCTACAAGACCACTCCCAGCACTATGTCACATCTGCTTGGTAAAACCACTGGAGTCCCTAATGAAATGGGAGCTTGCCCACTATAGTGGGTTCTCTGGCGCTGTTCATTTCTCTGGGTGTATAAGAAATCAATGTACCGTCGTTGTGATGGCGTGTAATCGAGTAATAATGTCGAATTACAATTCGTCTTGGACCCTTCGCTTAGGCATAAGTACAGTCCAGTAGGCGTTACACCTAGGGCTGGAGCTCGAGGGCTGGGAGTGGAGTTAGGGCGGGACACGTAGGGGGGGGGGGTCAATTCGTCCGTGCCCCGCTCCCCCTTTTCTTTGTGTTCTTAGAAAGTGGGAGCCAAATAGTAATGTTTTTGCTCCCTCCATGTCCGTTTTTGTCAAGTAGACGTTTTTTTTTCTGCACCATGACATAGTAATAAGTATGTATAAGTTCCCCGCCCCATTTAGTTAGTGGAATTTTAGAAAAGTTCCCCCCCCCGCCCCCAGCACACACACACTTTTGGTGATTTTCTAGAAAAGTCATGCCCCCACTGTTATTGTTTCCATGATTAGCTTTTTTTATTTGCTTGTCACATGAATTTAGCAATGTTTTGCCCCTCATCCCTCTTCAAAGACAGTCTTTACACCCGTATGGGCTGTATGACTGTTTTTGAAGAAGAAAAAAAGGGGGGGCAAAACTTTTAAACTTATGTGACAAGCAGAAAAGAGGGGAAACAAATAAAACAGCTTGCTGCTGTTTTGGATGAGAGGGGGTGGGGGGAGGGAGGGCAAACTTCTAAGATCCATGTGACAACCGCATTTTTTTTGCGAAAAAAAAAAAAAAGCTAAATAAACACTGACTCTCTGTTTTGAATGGGGAGGGGGAAGGGCCCATAACTCATGCTCTGTTTTAAAGGAGGGGGGGGGGCGAAAACTTCTAAATAATGTGTCTTTAGGGATGCAGAAAAAAATACTTGAATAAAAGCAGTGAGGGGAGGGGAGCAAAACTATACTTTAAAAAAGGGGGGGGGGGAGGCGGCAATTGCCACCCATCCCTACGTCCTGCTAAGTGGTAAAACTTGTGTCGTGACGAACCTTCTTTTTGGGCTGTTTGGACAAGTCATATAGACTTTGGGTATTCTTCCTAGCCGTGTATTGTGCCATTCCACTGGCTAGAATAAATCAAATTAATATTGGATTTAGAGAATGGCAGCTCCTGTAAACCCCTGTGTTGCTACATGAAACTGAAAACCAACCTGTTCACATTGACGTACATTTAACAAAACAGCGATATAGATCTAAATAATTAACAGAATGAAAGCAAGGGTCAGATATATGTGATGAGATCGAAATGTGGTGGTGTGTAATTTTACTGTGTAAGGAGAGAGATGAGTCATTTGCCTCTCATAATCGAGATAATTGGCAAAAGTTTTTATAGCGACTGAGTCAAATTCCTAGCAACCGCCTGACACTGAGGTCCACGGAGTGTTTTGAAAGAATCTAGCACGGTTGTGAAAATATCATCTAAGCTACCAAATATAATCCATTTGAATGAAGTCCTCACAATCCACCTGCCTACTTTCGCTTCCCAAAATATCGGTAGAATTGCACATTTCAGATACTTTCTACTTGCGACTCTACTCTTAATTCTCCGCTTCGGCGCATGAAACCACCATAGTTCCACAGCATGAAACTCCCAGTGTGTTCTAACACGGTGACTAACCGGATCTGATGTTGGTTACATACAGCACTAGACAGATGATTGATTGATTGGTTACATACTACAGTCCAGATGAATTGATGTGAATTGGTTACATACTACCTTGAACAGATGGCAACCGCTCTTGATTCGATATGCGTATTGGACGTGTACTCTTTTGCGCTTCTCTGTTTGAAGGTATCAGGGTATGCACCTCCTCTACTAACATCGTCCTCGATGCCAACAGTTGCTACCTGCAACTCACTGGTTTAGCTATAAATTAAATATATGACATTTGCTTTTCTTTTTGGGGTTCTTTCTTCATTTTTGTTCCCAAGCCTAGCCTGTAGATCATGTAAACGAACGATTTACTGTAACTTATATGGCTAAGCGTTACTTATTATTGTGATCATTGTATGGAGTAGTAAATGACAAAGTTGTAAAGAATAATATGCCTGAAATGGTTAAACAAAATGGATGTCAAATGCTGCATGATATGAAGATATCATCATGATAACAACAATAAAAGACGACTTAGTCTGTAAAATTACTATGTTAGAGATAAGCAAAGACGAAGTAACAAAGTAATTTTAAGCTTAAATCACCCCTAGTCCCAAATACACATAACAAAAATCAGAGTGTAATGGAACACGACTTCGCGACACAAGCGGAAGACAGAATCAGGTGCCATGGAGGAGTCAAGTATCATCTGATGACACGGTCACAACCGCCGTGAGCCCCTTAGTCGAAACAAAGTCAAACGGGGGTTACGTCGTCATCTAGTACGAAAATGAAAGTCTAAGCAAAGGTATGAAACAATTCGTCAACATATGACTTAACAATAGGGATAGATTGTAATCGAAACAAGGTCATTATAAGCGAACCACTAGAAATTTGCGAAATGATGAACTTTAAAATGAGAATTCACGTTATAACGCCTGACAACAAATGCAACGTTTTTGATTAGTAGCTTGTCGCTTTTAAAAAAGATCCCTCATCAGCGCATAGGCATATCCCTTGCGTATCGCATCAAGCTGAGACGACAATACTGCACATCCCATAGACAGCAGCGATAAGTGGTGCAATTAACTAACATGAAAAGAGGAAAGTTGATACGAATTACAACAAATTTCTATTGAGGAAAAATCAATAAAATATCCCAACATTATCTATCAAATCCTTATTGATATGTTCTTTTTCCAAAATGTTTGTTCCTCATAAAAGATCCGTCCTGCTGACAGTATTGATGACGTAATTGACATGACGACATAGGAGATGACGCCATGAATTTTACGAGAGAATGCCAAAAACTTAACAATCTAAATGCACGAAATCTTTATTTTGTCACATGTAATGCACCGGAACGTGCTGCGATCAAACGACACATGTAACGACAAACAGCTAATATGCAGAATGTATCATCGTATTAGGATGGGCGAATTTATCCTTAACAGTTTTAAAGGCTTTAGGAGTGCTCCTATTGTCATTTTAATACTGGTTATGAAATCGTCAAGTATTTCTGTACATCTGTAGTTTCATTGCTACTGAGTTTATTTATGAAGTCCCCCTTCAATCCATAATAGTAGTTACATGATAATGTCGCTGTCGAAGTCATCGCACATATTAAAAAATGAGAAAATGTCGTGTGAGCAAAGCATTCAACATGAAGATACCCCCTCCCCCCGATAAAAAGAAAGAAGAAGGAAAAACCACTGCCGATCAAGAAATTTATTTGACACACACCACACAAGCCCTTTTATGGTGGACATCGACATCTATACAACAAGAATCCTGAACAAGTTTCACAACTGTTTGTTGAATGGTTTAGATGGAAGGCGGGGGACAGACGAAATAAGGACGGAAACACAGGATTACTATAAAACCCGCAGCTTCGCTCTTAGCTGGGGTGGGGTAATAACAAACGTAGATGAGTGGAGCCTATAACTTATCAGTGTACGTACATACTTGTTTGACATTATGAAAGTATAGTTGTGATATGATGCCGGCCGTTTTGCAGAAAATGTCTGAAATCAAAGACAGAGAACCAGTAACATTGTAAAAAGAGAGCAATAGAGTGTTTTTTTAATGCACTTGAGAACTACCTTGGGCTCCATAATATCGCCATCCAATTTTGCCCCGTGCTCATCAGTACATTAGTGTTGCGAGAGTTCGTGGGAAAGTTCTGTCCCTAGCGCACTTTGATCATATCCCTTGGCAGTTTTTATCCAACATTAATCACTTGTAACACAATCACGTAAAAATGTCAATACTGGAGTTAGAAACAAGAAATCATTTGTGAATCGCGAGGCCTTTGCTTTTTGGGCCACTTCTTATACGTAATGTATGAATTTCGTCACAGTAATACCTCGACAGACTTGGTCATCCCCATCAATTATGCAATACTGCCAATGTATATGTCAGTCCTTAAGCATGTTTAGTTAATCGCGATTTATTCATTTTAACAAATTCAAATTTATAACAAAACCATGCTCACTGCAGAATAAAAGAACTTGGGTATGAAAATCTAATTTTTATACCACCATCTTTGAACTCGTTATTGAATTGGCTTTTTGTTAAATGAATCAGCAGGCATGCTCCTGAAGCCTCTTAGGATCTAATTATGAAATCATTAGATACACGCATAAAGCTCATCTAGTCTGCAATGCCCTTTCTCCAAAGTTTAAGAACTGTTTTTAAAATTGTCTTAATGACATGTCTGAGATTGTCTATCATTACAAAACAAAAAATGGCTGCCCATGTTCTATCTACTTAGGTCTCTAGGAACGATTGTGTATCAAGAGACTGAAGGTTGTTTCAGAGTCCGTTCCTGATTGCAGTCTTGATGATGCAAGGGCCAGACTACTGGCTAGTGATCGTCTATTACATCTGAATTTGAACCGCTCTCAATTTTAAATCTGTTTCGCCTGAGTGGATCAAAGGAAATTATGTTTTTCTAATTTGACGGCAGCCCTATCAGGACAGGTTACATTCAAAACCAACCGGCCAAGTCTAGCGTATGTCAATCTGCTAGTTGCATTCCCTTGACATTCGCGAAATTTATACAGCTAGCAGTTTCCAACATTTATTGGGAACGATTTAATGCAGTGAAAAGACAAATGTCTGTAAAGTTAAGATATATGAATCGGTATTCTTGGTGAGATAGAAGAACCAAACAGTTCTATCAATCCTCATAATTCCTGTAAAAGTACATCAGGTGTCTCGCGAGGAGTAAGCACCGCTGTAGCCCCGACAGGTCACAAACCTCGCTGTGAGCATCTGTTATCCATTGAATCTGAAACCATAGTCAAAAGATCAAATACAATAAACCAGCCTCAACAATTTATCAGTCAATTCAAAGCCTGACAAGAACCATAGAAAAAAAATTTAACCGATCCCCGATATAGAGAATAATTCCCAACATGGATGAACATTTGTTAAATCCAAAAAATTTATTCATTTTAAAAATATGTTCACAATGCGTTGGATTTCTGTAACACAAAAACAAACACAATTACCGTCCACCTTCTATCAAGTGGGGGTATTTTAATTCGTTTTGCAAAGATTAGTTTTGGCAATTACGTCCTGTAACTCACGAGTCTACCGGATACGTTAATTATTGCTTTTATGTGTATTGTTGGGTTTGCGACAGCTTTTTATTGCCATATATTAAGTGTACACATAGATATGGTTCTTTTGGAAAATTATGATTAGGTATTTATTTACACTTCAATATATCCTCTCTTATTACAATAATACTCTGGATCCTCATTTACCCATCAGGTATATTATTGCGCGGCCAGATTTTTTCCAGTTTTAGACCTTTATAAATGTTACTATCCCAAATTTTAGTTATTGAAGAGATTACTATACTACAGTAATTTAAATAGATATTTGATTTTCTATTCATGGCAACTTTCTATCAATGTCAGAATCAAACTACATGAATTGTCTTCATAACGCATTCCTATTAGTGTATATTTAAATCTTCTAATAACTGCCTTTCTACCAGCATTCTAAATTGTACTGTAAAAATAGAAAATGTTTTAAAATATATTGCATTGACATCATCTAAAAAGTCGGATTAATCGAAACAGATACTCGTCGTCATTGATGTTGTTTCTAGTATTCTTGCCTTTAGGCTATATGGACCGCTTCTATTCCGTCCTATGAAAACATGAAGTTTACTCATAAGATATTAAATCGTGTTTTATTGAAGCGTTTATAGATATCAATCAACTGTGACTTTTATAGTGCTCATGAGAAAACTGAATATTTCATTCTCTAATTTCTATTTTCCATCACCTGTCCTCACTACACGTAGTAAGATAAATAGGATAAGCACTGGGTGTTTAAGGCATCACGTACATACGCGTGTGCATAATTATGTACATTAAGACTATGCTGCTCGAAGCGCCCGTCATGGGCGAATTATCTGATTTCCTTAAAAAACTAATAGGATGTTATTTTATTAAATAATCTCAAAGAAATTAATTATGATAATAGTTTATACCTCTTGGTCCAAGTTAAATACCCTCTATTTGTTACATATAGACATCATATTTATCCTTCGATTCGAGTACAGTGTTTTCACATGGGTTTAATGGGAATGGCTGGGTAATTTTTGATAGGAATACAGCAATGTGCGGTATTGCCGTGCCCACAATACTCTTCTGATTCATATTCCTATATTATCAGAAGGAACCCAATTTACAATGAAATAATAGAGTGGATTTTGTGAGATAGACAAACTATGGTCGGTAATATCAAAATAAAAGGATAGATAAGGAAACCACAGCATATTGGTAAATATGCACCGATCAGGTAGCCCAGACTTCTAGCTCATAATCACCGACTTGGAAGGAAATATACGGAATCGAACCTAAATACTTATGGACGGTAATACAAACGAGTGTGTGAGTTTTTCAGAAATAAAATTGGCTGTAGATAAAGATTTGTCTGAGAACCAAGCAATTATTTTTTATTTTTTTGGGGGGGGGAGGGGGGGGGCTAACAAATCTTTAAAAACTTATTTCTCTCCCTGAGAACCACAAATGATGCACCCTCGGCCTGCAGACTTACCTCACTTCTGTGTCCCACCAGCGTCTTAAAGCAATGTTGTGTATCTAGATCCCAAAACTTGATGAAAGTGTCTTTAGAACTGTACAAAGCATGTAAATATTTCAAACTTTCACATAACATGAATTTCCAATAATAATGATGTATACAATAATGATATTGATTTCCAGAGTTGTGCCTGGCGTAATTGTATACTCACAATGTGAGTACATGTTAACTTGTAAACATAAATACATGCTGTGCATTACATATACTCATGTCATTTTATGATAAGTGGCTACACATTTGATTCAACAGAAATGAATTAACTTTATATCTACATGTATGCATTGTTGAAATACAAGTTCATATTGATTCAATAAACGTTAGTATTTAATGTATCAATTGTTCATCACCAAATCTTAACAAAATCTGATTAGATCTACACACCTTGATACTATGACATTCCTCTCCTTTAGAAACACCACCTGAGTTATCTGCCCTTTGTGGCCCTTCAGTCGGAACAGTCCTGATTCATTCACAATGTCCCACACAATCACATCGGTGTCCTGGATAGGGGCGAATTTAAAGAAATCAAAATATGCATGCCTTAAACTAAAATTTTGCTACAGCTGATCACACTTTCTATAAAAGATGTTTGTTTGAAAAAAATTTGTTTAAGTTGTAAATCTAAAATATAAGCATGTACTTGTCAAGATTAAAGCTATGCCCTCTTTGAAAGAACTCATCCAAATGAGCATTACCTTGGCACCAGAGACTAGACGCAGTCCTTGATGATCGTAACTCAGAGCTGTGACCGCAGACTTGTGGCCGCTGAAGTTGACCTTGACCTCTCCCACATGAAGGTCGAACACTTTCACCATCCCATCGCTGTACCCCACCGCTACATGCCTCTTGTCCGGTGATTTGGCAATCTGGGTCACCTCGCTCTTCTCCCCGGGCAGTTCTATATGCTGGCAATAAAAACATAACATTTCAATGAATTTTATATCACATTATGTAGAGCAATGCTCTAGTAAAAACTATAACATCTTACACCATCTCAACAAAGATTAACTAAGGCCACACACAGGAGTTAGCAATTTAAAGGCATTGTTTTATTGTAAGTCATAAATGTTAAATCCAAAGTCATTAAACTTGAAGAACTTACTTACAAAACATATCATGATCATATTACATGTATGACAATGTAATTAACTTCTTTTGTCACAAGTCGTATTGGAACTCTTCAGTGCGCATTGAAGACTGTGAAAATGAACATGGTCTGGATGTTTCCGATGCCATGTGAAACCTATAGATATTTGGTTGTACATTACATGTGACTGTCATGTACAATGTACTTCCGTGGGTCAGTTAAAAATCAATCTGACATTGCAGTACATTAATTATGGCTATTTCAAGGAGATAAATTATCAAATGATTCCCTTCAACTTCTTGGGAAGATATCATAATGTACAACATACATTAGAAATGATGACTAAATGACCATAATTTATAAATCAACATGACCGTATGTTGTATATGAAAGAGACCCACACCTTTTCCCCTGTTCTAAGATCCCACACTAGAACATTTTCACATGCACCGACAGCACAGTATTTCCCCTTCACTCCTTTGATGTCTAGGAAAACGATGTTTGATTTCTGTCCCCCGACAAGCCCTATGACTGGCCCGGGAATGTATCGTAAATACTGCTTCGTTAAGCCCATTTCACAACGCAAGAGAACATGAAAGATTGGTCTTTAGATGCCAAACCAACACACGTGTTTACAGTTTGTAAAGCCAACTTCCGGTTATTGCAAAAGAAAAACTGAAATTGAATGAAGAAACTTTTTTCCGGAAAGTATATTACGGTGACTTGTTCGGGACATAAAAAAAGAAGAAAATTTGGGCGATCTCAAAAAAAAA
>CAJDSM010010410.1:0-11570 GCA_903981925.1 Ostrea lurida | reverse complement strand
TATTTTACATGAAAGTATAACAAACTAAAATATGCTTGGCAATTTTACTTTATGTCTTTATTTACAGTGCAAGGGTCACATAATGGCGACCCATGAGGGCCCGGGTTAGAATAGGTCCCCAACATCCCCTTGCGTGTCGTAAGAGGCGACTGAATGGGGTGGTCATTCAGGTGAAACCGAAAAAAACCCAGATCATATATAGGTCCCGTGTCACAGCAGGTGTCGCACGATAAAGATACCCCACTGCTCAAAGGCCCTGAGTGCCGAGCATAGGCCTAAATTTGCAGCCCTTCACCGGCAATGGTGACATATCCACATGAGTGAAATATTCTCGAGTGGACGTAAAACAATAAATAATCAATCAATCACATAATGGCGATACGTCTTTGTTCTATTTATTTACACAGGCTTTACTGTTATAGATTCCATTACGCGATTTATATTCGAACTCTGATATTCTTTTTCAAACATTTCTTTTATTTCTGTAATATATACATTTCCTAGTTGTAAACACTTACTTTGAGAAATTTCCTACAACGATTTTTGGATTTATTATTTCAAATTGTTATTGTTGAATAAAGATGTTTTTTTTATGGTTTTACAAGTACGTAATTTGAATAATTATAGTCATTTAAAAAAATTAATATCTTGTTTCTGGATAAAGAATTTTTTTTTTTTTTTGCAAAGTACATTATATTATCCCATATTTCCACTCAAAAGAAAAGAAATCACTTGCTATGGCTTTCAATTCGATATTTAGATATGTATTAATTTTTTTTTATTTATTTGTATGCATTGTAATGCACTTAATCAGTGGTTCGTTTGATGTCACGTGTCAAAGTACAGAAATACGGATTGACCGAGTCTTTCTAATTATATACATAAAAAAACTCGGATTGACCTGTATATTCTAATTATAGATAAAGGAAATTTTGTAACGTGCAACAATGATTGTGATTCGCTGACGTTTGTCATTCCAACCAATCAAATTATCTTTCCGGATCACGTCAACTACTTTTATGAGGTCACAACAGAAGACAGTGAAATGGAAAGATTTTCTTTTCATTGCATGTTTCATGAAATTACTTTATCAGTATAAAGAATCCACACTGAAATAAAAACAGCTTACTATATTTTTTTAATCTCAACCTGTTAAAAAATTGCAATAAAAACAGCTTTCTATTCTTTTCTCTTTTAATCTCAACATGTTAAAAAAGAAAACAAAAAATGCAATTTATGTCCCCTAATTTTGTCAAGCTTTCTTTGAAAAATAATATAACAAATATAGCCCTTTCAATCGGTCAATCCATAGATACATGTATATCGACTTCACAGAAAAGAATATTGACCTCGCACTTCGTGCTCGATCGGTATTTTTAGGTCACCTTGAGTAATCAGCGTGACCTATTGCAAAATTTGGTCTTCGTCCGTCGTTGATGGCGTCGTCGTTAACAATTGAAACATTTTTTAACTTCTCTCTTTGATAACCCACCAGTCCCAATTTCTTTTCAAATTTGGCATGAAGCTCTTTTGGGATCCAAGGGGCACTCATTACTAAATTGTAAATTTTCAGGTCTCTTGCATCCCTGGGGGCCTTGCGGAGGGTGGGCAAAAACTGCCCCAAATGTGACCAATTTTCAAAAATTTCTTAAACAACCGCACAGCTGAGAGGAAACCAATGCATAGTGATGTAGAAGCAGGAAGGGCCTCTATCAAGAATTGTAAAATTTGGTGATTTCCCCTGGGGTAGGGGTTCTGGGACCCAGGGCGGGCCAAACTTGGGTACATAGTGTTTATATATAACCGGACATTTGAAAAAGGCATCTATCTTTAATGCTAATTGATATTTAAATGTGAAAACCTAGAACATGACAATATTTTGAGATATGAATTAGGGGAGCCTTATCAAAATGTAAATTTCATGATCCCTAGGCTAGCGGTAGGGTAGTATTTAGGGGCGTGGGACCGAGAAAGGTGCATTGATAAGAAAATGTTGTTAAAATTGAAACATTTTCAACATTCTGATAACCACCAGTCCAATTTCTTTTCAAAATTGGCAATGAAGCATCTTTGGAGACAAGGGGCAACATATATTGTAAATTTTTCCAAACTTCTTGCACCCCTTGTGGGCTTTGGGGTGGGGGCAAAAGAAAACTGACCCAAAATGACCAATTTTCAAAATCTTCTTCATTTAACAACCGCCAGCGATGGTTGAGAGAAACCAAAATGCATAGTGATTGTATTGAGCAGGGAAAGGGGGGGGCCGCCTTACGCAAATTGTAATTTGGTTTGATCCCCGCGGGTAGGGATTTCTGACCTGGGGGAAGGGCGAAACTTGGGTTACATACTTGTTTATATGTAAAACATATTGACAAGTCCATGCTTTATACAATGCTATAAGATTTTTATTCTCAATGTGACAAAAGTTAAATGGTGTAAATATGTCCGGGGATTTATTTAATGGCGAACCATATAGGGTCAAGAAATTATTTTCAAGATGTAAACAATCCGTGTTTTCCGAATGAATCACGTGATTAAAGGGTATAAAAGCTCGGGTTCAGAGCTAGTAATTCAGTCCTAGTGTCCAGTCGGTAAGAGCAGTTAAAGACGTGGTTAAGCTTTCATTGCTTGCAGTAGATGATGCAAGGCCCAGTAAAGTCAGCTTACAGCAATTGGGTTACGACCTTATGGTTAAGGTTAGGTCGGAAAAATTTCCCAATTTTTGATGGCTGTATGCACATGGAGTGGCAACGCCTACTCGGAGGCAACTGAGTAACAAGAGGTTTAGCTTCAAGAATAATGTAATTGTCTTGTGGGTCTACGTCAACCGTCTGGTGCGGACCAAGCTGTTTGTGAATTGGCAGTGTGTCGTGCTTTGAATAAGGCTTTTGCAGTGTATCACAGCAGTGAAGGGGCGATCACTTATTACTGTGTGTCACACTGAACTAAGGCTGCAGTATAAGCCTCGTCCCCTGAGGTTGACCAGTGTAAAGGCCTAACCATTACGGTTCTACCTCACTGCCAATCACCCAATCATTAGATTTTATATTTGTGATTCCCTAATTCTAAAATTATCATGTGTATTTATCAACCTAGGATAGAGGGTTAGGCCATACTTTTTCGGTTAATGAAAAATCTCGTTAACCTATAGTTGCAGGCCTTCGTTTTAAACTCTTTGGGCTAATCAATTTAGAGGAAAAATTGTTATATTATATTAAAGTCATTCCGCCAAACCCTTGAATTGACAGGTAACAGCCCTGGTGGCGCTTTACGATTAGGATAAATACGTTACATATGAATATTTGGCTTGAGAGGGGAGCCTTTATCATGTAATTATTTATGGCCCCCTGCAAAAGTTGGGGTGTGTTGTTTACTGGAAATCGGTGTTGTCTGCATTCGTTCTGTAGATTAGACATGGTTCCCAGGGACTTTTTAGTGGTTAGCCTTCCACCTAGAGTCACCATTATCATCGCCATATTGTCTACCCATGGGACAACAGGTTTTCCTATTGGAATTATGGGGGTTCAAAAGGGGCAAGGTCAAGTGCACTGGACAATCAAAGTAGCACAATATGGGTTTCCGGCGTTCCAGAGCATTATCCTTTACCTAGATTCACTATTCCATACATACTCATGAGACGAAGATTTGCTTTTATTGCAATTTTAGTCAAAAGGTCCCAAAGGTCAAGCTCACTGGAACATTAAAGTAGCAATTATGGTCTTTCATTAAAAATTCAATAATACTTTGAACAATCCTTTGAAAAACTTATGTTCAGATATATGTACTAGTTCCAGCTGATAATTATAATAAGTAACAACATATGTCTTATGTTTGTAAAAAAGTTACTCCTCATAATTGTCTTAAACATGATATCCATTAGTTACTTCAAACATCTGGGAATACCATATTTATATACTCCAAGCAATTACACATAAGCAAAGAAATTCTATTAATGCCCGTTGCCGTTTAAATACTTTCTATCAATCTCTAAAGAGTTGGCACGTTTGGTACAATTTGGAATTTACCTATCCCTTTATGTGAGATCCGACGAATATCGTTAATAACCCGTTACAAACCAACGAGATTACATCAGCATATTGGGGGTGTGTGCGCTTTATTTCCTCTCATATAAGTTATAAATAAGCAGTCTAACCAAGCCCTCTAATTCTTATTACTCTAACTAAAACTACTAACAGCATATTAAAGAGTCTCTCAGAGATACTTGTTCCAAACTACTTTATTCCAGAAGTGGTCAGGCAATAGATGTGGTTCATTAAAAAATTCGTAAAGAGCTTTTGGATAACCCTAAATCACAGGAGGGAATTTTCTATCTTATACGAATTGACTAGCAATCAAAACCGTCCACGGATTCCCCACACTGTTCATACTACGCATTCGCTCATGATAAATTAAAATCAGGCTCTTTCAGATTTATAGATAATTGCTTTTTAAACAAAAAAATGGCAACCTGGAAAAATTGACGAAATTCTAGTCGTTTGGGAAAGCACAGACCAATATTTTTGTTAAAAAACACTCTGATTGCCCACACAGTACTTCTGAAGTCAAGATATTAGAACATGCCTTGGGTTTCTTATAAGATATATTATGATAGTACTGGAGATCAGGTCTTCAACAATACCGTAAGAGATTCCTAATGGGCGAATAGATTGTGCCCCCTTATTGGGGAAACTTATTTTATATTCATATGAGCGATTTGTACAAAAAACTGAATTTACGGGATAAGAACCAAAAAACTTGCCGTGTCCTTTCAAACCCTTACATATAGTATATAGATAATGGTGCTGATCAATTAACAAATTCATAATTTTCACAATTATGTCCATATTGAATATATCCACCTGAAGGAACTCGAAATAAAGGAAACACCACAGAATCTGACATGGATCTGCTTCATATTTAACTAAACCATTGAACTCTAATGGCAAACTGACAATCACTACACTATATGCAATAGCGCCGTGATGATACTTTAACTTTGCAGATCTCGCAACTTTCCCTTTCTATGTAGTAAAATATTAGCCACTGATCATCCTGCTCTATGTGTGTGTTATAGTCTCCCGCGCTAGTGTGAATTCGATACGACGGCGAAAAGACGCATCTTTGATACTTAAAGTATACTGACGAAAAAGGGTAATGCGGGATTTTAAAAAAGCAAGAGGGCCAAACTATAACAAAAAAAGTTGAGAAGTTGCAGCAGGGTACTTTATTAACGATCTCGTTTTAAAGTCATCATTTTCGCAAATGCTACGGGCTCGCTACACTGACGCTTGTTTTGCGATTACAAAGCTATCAACTTAAGTCATATGTAGACTGACTCTTCCGTTTCATTTACACTCTTGGTTAGACTTGTCATTTGCAATTATAAGATTTGACTACGGGTAATCCGTTTACATTTATTTCGATACGGCGCTGCACGCAGGATAGGGTCTTGTGATCGGCAGTCCAGCAGGAGGAATGCTTACTTCCTCCCATTGGCACCTGATCCGCCTTCGCTTGCTGTCGGAGGTGCCGCTGTGAGCTTCGCTCTAACACTGTCCGCGATATTTTGTTACATATGTTATGTATGGATATTTGATTACGTTTAAGACACCGATGTCTACCTTCGCCTCTAATTTGTATTTGAAATGAAATTTCTTTGTGTATATAGAAGATATAAGAAATATACATAAAATGCATAGCAATATAATTAGAAAGATATAACAATGAATAATGTGAATAAAAATAACTCGGTTAATTGAGACTTAAGAAGACAATGCAAATATTGGAAGGGACTCCCTAGTGGTGGGCTAATGATACTTCAGAGTGACCGGTTAAGGCCTGATGGGCCTCTTGTTTTTTCTGTGAATAGTCGAGGATAGTCGTATGGCATTTGTTCTTCATGAAATGGGCCTAGTAACCTGTTGTATAATAACTCGGACAGGGATTTTATCTTTACTCGATGTTCAGTGACCATATGTCAAGTTTGAAGTGACATCCCCTCAAATTGTGAAACTCGGACAAATAAAAATAACAAAAAACGAACGGAACCAGACAGTCAAATAGCAGTCTTAATACATACTCCGAGTTTCCATTATCTTTACGATTTATCCTGTTTAAAAGTATCGTAAAGCCGCTTTAAATAATTAGTACAAACACTCATATTAACCACTCGGTGTGTGTGCGACGCAGACTACAAGACAAAATCGAAAAAGCCCTAATAAAAAGAGGGGGATTACTACTTTGTACTTGTGTTTCCTAACAATACAAAGGATTAAGGGAGCCCAGCACTTCGCCTCCCACCTTATTCCATTGCAGGACTGCAGAGATGTATGGATCGGTGCGATACGCGGTCTTTAAAAGAAACATAATTCTTATCGTTAATTTGTATTCATAGGTATAGGTTTTTGACCTGAATTACTTCCCCTTGATCAGAGAGTGAAAGATAAAAAAACATAAATATCATTCAACATGATTAAATAAAGATAATAGAAATAAGTTCGGAAAATACGCCCCAGATATTGAGATGCGCAAAAGCTCAGATCAAAAGGTCAAGTAAGTTGATGTGTGCAGTTGATTTCAACAGTCGTGTGGGACCACATCAGTCGGTTTTTGAGACTCCACTCAGTATTTTGTATTGTTCCTGTGGTCGTTCTTTCATGAGGGGTGATATCAGTAGTTTTTCTGCGTGGTTGTTTTGCTGATGTGAAACAGGGTTTCCGTACGGGCACGTAACTTGTGGCTCGGGTGGATCTTGTGTGGAATGGACTTTGTACCTTTACGCCGACAAAGCAAAACAACGTTTTTTCGAAGTGCTTTTGACATGTTATTGTCAATTGTAGCTCATTGGTATAAGGCGTCCTTTAATGAATTAGTGATGCGATCTTATATCGTTCGTGCACTGCGGTTTCACCACTGGGCACAGATAAAGGAGCCTCCGGCGGGTGGTGGATGACCGTATTGGTGAACAGCGCCTTGATTCTCATTCCTTCGTTAGGGCACTCTGAACAACACACGCCCCGTGTTTAACAGGAGGGGTCGTGATCTGCTGGCCTCCTCAATTTTGTATCTATGTCACATTATCACGTATTTTGATCACTGGTTTGTTACTCTTCACGTTTTCATTCATGCAAAATATTTTAAAACAGGTGTTAAATTCTCCACGTAAATCGCATTCTCAAAGGTGCGCGGATCTCCAGACTCTATGATTTTTTCCACGCGGAGGTCGGATCACACAATTAAAGTATGAAAAACGCCGTATGAAACAATACTAGTATATTGTCGTTATTTGTGGATTGAATTCTGTTTGATTATACTGTGAAAGTGAAATATGAAATAATAACAATAATTTTTTTTTTTCCTGTTCGCAGATAAGTATGCGGGCGATATTAAGCTTTGCAAATGCACGGGGGGTCCGGACCCACACCCCCCCTCCTAGGTCCGGCAATGCGCATCACTTTCATAACGTAGTTGTTTCGTATTTTGATTGATTTCTTACTGATTGGGGAAGTCCTCCTCTTTAAAGTATTTATTACTTCTATCAAAAGCTGGAATACATTGCCATTTGAAAGGTTTATTCAGAATATTTGAGCGGGAAAAAGGAACAGAAAAGATATATTAGACATTTTTAAAACATCAAAAATATGTGCTGCCAGATTTGAAATGAGAGGAAAGGTCTAAAAAGTGTTATATCTTGATCAAGATTCGATTTCGCACATTTCAACATGTGATTTTCATTTACCGTGTTGTGTGCAACAACTTGAAATTCTCTCGTGAGATGGAAAGAATATTGAAAAGGATTGAATTGTATACAGAATGTTGTGGAAAACTTTAGGAGGGAACCTTGAACCTCATACAATATCTTGATGATTCGATTCAGAGTTCTTATTGTGAAGAGTCAAGAAAGTGATTAAACTGATGCAGGAGACCCATTTTATCATTATAGTCAGTTGATGGTGATAAAAGTAATACCCTTATGCTCTCTACCCACTCGACGCCCGGTATTCTCTATCTTCGTATTGATTAATTATTTTAGAAATAACGTCTCTTTTAATCCGTTACTTTCTCTCCCTGTAATTAACCTCCAACAATAGTACTCTTCTAACCGTTTATCATGGATTTGAATTCCCCCACTTTCACTTCTAATCCACTACTCTTTAATCGTTATCATCACTCTCTTTTCTATATCTCCAGTACTCTCTTAATCAGATTGTTATCACCATCTTCCTCGTCTTTCTTCATCGCGTCAAACTGAAAGTGCCTCATCTCTCTAATCGTTAGGATCACTGAACAACTCCCTAACTTTCGTGACCACAGGATCACGCCCACTTACATACTTAATCTCCTAATACGATTGTCTCTAACGTTACCTTCTGGGACATGTCTGAATCCCCCTGACTAACTCTTTCGAATCCGATTGTCTCTACTCCCTGTCTTCTAACCCAATCTACTCTCTAATCTGTAACGTACTGTTCTCTACTTCCGTCTTCTTTTCTTAAACATCCGCAGCTACTCTCTAATCGTTAACATCAATCTCTTTCTAATCCCACTACTCCTCTAATCGTTATCATCTACTCCGCCTCTTTCTAGAAATCCCCACTTACTCTGCATAACGTTTTCATTCAATTCTCTCGTCTAATCCCACTACTCCTCTAATCGTTTGTCTTCTATCTTGAAATTGAAACAAGTCGTACTTTCTGTTCTAAGTGCCACTAATACTCTCTAATCGTATACACCACTCTCTTTATCCTAATCACCAGTACTCTCTAATCGTGGTATTTTTAACCTTATCATCCCCATCTCTCATATCACTATCCCACCGGATCCTGTGATCTTTTCATCCAAACCGTGAATGCTCGTAAATAATCATCTACCTTACTAGCTATGAAGTTAAAGATGAATCAAAACTGATCGAAAAACAAGTTATTTTTGTCACCATCATTATTTATATCTCCACTCTTGTTTTACGTTAGTAGTTAATAAAGCAGCTCTAACTTTAGCTGTAGTGGGACCTTAACCCGTTTATAACCTATAGAATAAGATGACAGCACACAACCTCTCTTTTCATTTCTGAAAACGAGGATATGCCATAATTGCTTATGCTAAGTAGAATTCTTCATTGTTGCGCAGACCCCATTCTTACCACGGAAATTCGAAGAAAAACCCGGTTAGGTCCACATCATTCTTGTCATATCTCTAAACATCTCAGCAGCTCCTGTGAAAGAACTCCACCTAATAACAATATTTATCGATTCATCATTATATAATGGAAAAGTTGAAACAGATATGGTGTATCAAGCTTCAAAATGCCTGTTGGCAGTCGTGGATCGATATTCAGACATGTGTAATGATGAAAAAACCCTCCTGGTCTAATTTACAAAACATGCGTTAAACTAAGATACCTCCAAAATGCATCTTTCTTAACACACTGCTTTATCCTTACTCTCGTAGCTCAAATCACGCTTGACAGTCCTTGAGAGTTGCTTGCATTTTGTTTTAATTACACAACCACATGAAAATGAAGTAAGCAATACAAAACAGCCACAAATGACACTATTCTTCCCTTATGAATGCAAATTTAAAAAATCGAATCCACAACAACACTAGGAATATATGATCAAGGCTGTCTAGCTGCAAATAATGTAGCCCATCTCCCGATTTTTTGTATTTCAGGACATTCACGCGGCGAGAGGTGGCTTCAATCCATTAGTTCTTCGTACTGGTTGTCAAAAATATTTTGGCTGAAATAATTCTTATAAAAGACCTGTTTTCTCTCACTAGGATATCTGTTTATTAATGTTGGGCTCTACATCAATTAGGTGTCCTACGTTTTGCTAGTCATTCTATCTACAGGTTGTGTTTCTGCAAATGATCCATGTTGTAGCTCACATTGCTAAAATTCTCCGTCTAACCACCATATTGATTTCGAGGTGGTGATTTGATTGATTAGTTTACTGTTTTAAACGCACACTTAGAGTAATATTCCACTCATATGGAGACTACACCGATTACCGGTGAAGGCTAAATACCAATTAGGCCTGATGCTCCGACACTCCTAGGGACCTGTGATGCAGAACGCGAGGCCTAGGAGTATTATATCGTGCTCCCACACTCAAGCATGTGACACGAGGGACCGTCGGTTATTTCGGGCTCATCCGAACTGAGAGCCGCCCCATTTTAGTCGCCTCTTACGACACGCAGGGTGATGCTGCGACTATTACGTTATATCGTGGGACCAACCGGAGGTGGATTTTCTAGCTAAAAAAACATAACTATAAATGTCATCATTCAGGTGGGTCAAAAGTTATTGTTGCTTTTTTGTAATTCAACGTGCTCGAACACATTTTCCCGCTACAAATACACGAATATTCTAATATTATGGTGACAGCAAAAAAATATATTGCACATCCTTATTCTTTTGAAAATTGATATACCGACGAAATCGCTCTGTGTACAATCTACCTTATATGGGCAGTTGACAGAAGTCCAGTTTAATTAAAAAAACAAAAAAAAAACGTGCGCACTGAATACGAATTAGAAAGACACTGTAGGATATTGTTTTAATTATGGTCGGATAGAAGCACTAAAAGTTTAAGTGTAGGATTAGAAATTTATCTATTAGACGATAAATATGCTTCCAATTTCTTATTTAAACGCATAACTCCCATCAAATAATTTATAATAATCGAAGCTTGCTGCAGAAGTTGAATCACTCCCGCAAATCTGCACCCATAACGGACTCCTACTGAGAGTTGTTAGCCCCCCGTCGACACCCCCCCTATAATAAAAAGAAAAGGTAGGGGCTTACATTATTGCGCGGATATACTCGTATCAAATAGTTTAGGAATTAAGGATACATGTACAAGTTAAAGAGAAGGGCCACGTGAAAATGTTAAGCAATTTGACAGACTGTCAAACAACTGGTGAAATGAAAGTATGAATGGATTTAAATGTGCACGGTATGATTGATTATTTGATTGTATATTGTTTTACACCCCCGCCCCCTTGAGAATATTTCACTGATATTGGAGACTTCATCATTGCCGGTGAAGGGCTGCAAATTTAGGCCTGTGCTCGGCACTTATGGCTTTCGCTCAGCGAGAGATCTTTCTCGTGCCACATCTGCTGTGAAACGGGGCCTCGTGTTTTGACGGTGTCATCCGAACGACCGCCGCATTTGGTCGCCTCTTACGAAAAACAAGGACTACTGAGGACCTACTCTAATCCAGACCCCCACGGGTGTAAATGTGCAATATAAGGGATATTAGTAACTATGCAACTGAGGGTCGCTTTAACAATCATCTCAAGAAGAAGCATCCATGAGTGTAAATCACCAAAAAGCCCCGACAGTGTTTATAGTTTCACGAGGTTAGCCCCACAAGCCATGCTTATCGAATGGGGGGATGAGAGTTGCTTTCGAAATGTACAATTTGAATGGCTCTACCTATACTTTTGAGTACAGACGTCCCGCTGAGATTTTCAAAACATTCAATATTTTTTTCAACCATACCCATTCTGACCCAAACATTTATTTCATTCTAAAATTGCTACCTGTTGATGTATAGTGTTGCCCA
>CAJDSM010010329.1:0-14878 GCA_903981925.1 Ostrea lurida | reverse complement strand
CAGTGACGCGACACCGACGACACATAAGTAGTCCCTATTGTCGCCTTGCTAACACGAGGCAGCCAACACAATAAAACAGCAGGTTATCTGACTCAGACCCGAGGGCACATAGAATCTACACAGGAAAGACAAGCAGGTTGTTTTGTATCTGAAGACACAATCACACCAGTAAGATACGATCTGCAAAGTCATGTTTACGATTCTATTGGACAAGTTTGGTGCGTGAATTGCGCACTTTACTTAAATTGTAATCTCGATATGAAGCCATGTTCTCGCTTGGATGTTAAAAAAATAACTAACCACTCATGAACAGGGGCATGGTATTTGCATTACTATCCTTTATAATTCAAATGAAATATCTGTAAAAATTTATCCGCAATTCCAATTTTGTGGTAGCATTATTTGATGAATAATACACCCCCTCTGCTATTCGCGTTGCTCTGGGATATTTTGATCCCAACTCTCTAAGTATTCAGGTCGTGTGAGACGCAGTCTCCGTTTTAGTTAGGTAGCTACTTGTCGCCAGCGGATTTCAGAGATTCCACGTCTTACCATCCTGACCCATTCCTGAAAACCTTATATAAATAAACGTCTGAACTTTATGAGACGAACGCCCGAGGTGCAAATAGGTCTAATCCCTTATCAAGCCCATTTCTACTGGTCAATGGGCGTCTTTGCTGTTTATGTAGAATCCGTTTTGTTCAAATGATCCACCTGAATAAGGGTAAATTGTCGTAACGCATTACTTGTAATATTTCTTCCCTGCTTTCATTTGGTTGTGATACTTTTTAACCAGTGCTTTTTTCAACTTTATGACAAATGCGACGATTCACGCTTCTCGTCGCTCAAATTCCATATTATATAGAAAATATTCGATCATCATCGCAGATTGGCGACGTAGTCTCTTCAAATCTTATTCGATAGCGCATTGAGCTTATTTTCCGTATGTGTCCAGATTTGGTTTCGATGGCAGGCTACTTATCAAATTGTGTTGCAGGAGTTTCAGACAGTCACTGTTTAAGGCATATGTAAAGGCAAAGATAACGCACAGTGACAATCTCGTAATCCTAAATAGAATTACAAACAAGAGTTGGCCGATCACGGACCCCTGCGACAACCAGAGTGGATCAGTGCCTAGGGAGGAGTAAGCATCCCCTGTTGACCGGTCACACCCGCCGTGAGCCATAGTCTTTGATCAGTAAACGGAACTATCCGTAGTCAATCATGTGTGAAAAACGGCCTTAACAATGGCTTATTGAAACACATCAGACAGCATTAGACTCAAGATAGGTCATATTGTAAACTAAGATTGTTTATAAGACCATAGAATTTACGAAATGTGCCTTTAAACGTGACTGCTGAACCCCTGCAACAACAACTTGTCTGGTTAAGTAGCTTGCTTTCGATTCAAAAACATGTCGTACGTACGAAAATTCATTCACAAATTATATGTCCTGTTATAACGTTTAGGTGCCAGCATGCCTGCTATTGGTCAAATGCTTGTCTCATTTGTCAAACAATTTAAACCGTTTTTTCATACACTGAATTTGACTTACCGATTACTCCATTTACCAGATCAAAACAAGGGTCACGTGGGCAGACCGGTTCACAGGGGATGCTTACTCCTCCTAGCACCTGATCCCACCCTGCTGGTTGTTCAGGGGTCCGGTTGCCCAACTCTTGTTTTGCATTCATTAGGACACGAGATTGATCTACTGTTGTTATCTTTGCTTACATTGTACAGATAAGTTCAATACTAAATAATAGACCAAATTTGATATTTTTCAAAATTTCTTTTGATCTTTACTCTTTTCTACGAAAATGCAATTCAGCGATTTCTTTGATACAGCTTCCGCCTATGAAATTTTTGTCTAGGCGTTGTACATGGAATACCTAAGGAACCATTTATCCTATGTAATACAGTGTACGTCTTCAAAACTGGATAATGGAGATACAGAGTTACAAGAAATTACCAACATTATTCTACTATAGAGAGTAGTAAGGAAGAATTCTCATGACTGGCAAAACACCTTGTCTGACCAATTCCCTGTTCACCCATTTGCTTGCTGTTGCATTTCTAATACTTGTAGAAGACCCGACTGCTCGGCCTGGTCCCGTGCGGCGTGTTCTGTACCTCCCTAAAATCACAAACCAAAGCTATAACGATTTTATTTACGGGGAAAAAAATTTGGTTTTGGATTCCAAATGCTTTTAAAGACGTTGCAATCATGTACATTGCTATTGTGCATACCACAAAATTATACGTATACTTACCAAATGTCTTTGTCCAATCAAAACGTCGTTTGTTTCCTTCCTGAAGAAAACAGTTCTCTTCATATTCTTGCTCAAAATCACAATGGGAAGATATACTAAAAAATAAAACGATTTTCAGAATTCTGTATCGCAATCGGGCTTGAGCTCGTCACATAGGTGTATAGGAATATATTGGAAAAGTTCTTCAATATGAAAAAAAAAAATCTTCCTCTTGCAAAACAGAAGGTTACTAAGTGTAGACTTAAATTTACTCAAGTCCCATGTGGTCAATACAGGTTCACAAAAATGGACAACAGTGCGTATAAGTGTGTAATTTAAATCATATGCATAAGTTGATTGTTTGTTAATTCATTCAAAATGCAAAGACAGAATCTACGTCAGATTTCATAGGAAAACAAATTTTAAAGAATGAACAACACAAATCAACATGCAAAGATTCAGGTCTTGTGGGGTTGATACCTATGCATATAGAAAAAAAAATAGTTTCTAAGTTTTGTGCCCATGGCGTGTTTAATTTCTTGTTCCCTTCATTTATCATTTTGAAAAACTATACATATAAGCAATTTTTAAAATAACAAAAAAACCAATTAATCAAATATTTGGATTTTTTCTTTTATGATGTCTACATTGAGATACATGTAAGCTATGTAATTGAATAAATGTATTTTTCTTGTAGTGTACTATGACATCTCTCCATATCCCCTTTACACTGCATGTCTTGTGGACGTTTAAGACAACGTTTACGCTGGAAATATTTGGATTAAAAGTAGCAAGAGACGTACTTGGACAGCCTTCGTTATTACAGCTCTGTTGTTGACGACTCTCTCCAATACCAATCATCTCCTTCCGTTCTGTGGAGTAGGATTTGTGCACGTGCGTGTTCGTGTTCTGGTTTCCACCCCCACATGTAAGTGTGCATGCGCCCAGAGAGACCATTGTGTGTAACCACCGTTAACTGTAAAACAATATAATTATGTTTTACCGTGTAACCCTTTGAGAAGACAAAGACCCTTAGGCCTAATACCTTAAAACACGAATTTAAACATAGATGGTCATTATCAAATTTTGCAGATATTTCAGTCACTTCAAAAGTCTTCTTGATATGCTGTGTAAATGGGAAAAAATGATATCCATGGATGAAGAATGAATAGGGTGTCATATTACAAAACATGTTTAATTTTTTTTCACACATTAAAGAGAAAATTTACCCCAAAGTACAGAAATTGGCGCTTCCGAAGGCTGTCAACAAATTTCTGCTTTTCGTCTTTCATGTAATATAATTTTGTTAAATTCATGTTTCACTTTATAAACAAAACTTCCAACAAGTAAAGACATACCTTGTA
Source organism: Ostrea lurida (assembly GCA_903981925.1). NCBI lineage: Eukaryota > Metazoa > Mollusca > Bivalvia > Ostreida > Ostreidae > Ostrea > Ostrea lurida. The sequence goes on along the minus strand of CAJDSM010010329.1, from coordinate 11,261 downwards.
TTAATTTTTTTCATAAAATAATTTCTCTGATCATGTGGCAAAATATGTTAATTAGCTAATTATCCGGTACAAAAAATTCTGATCAGTGTGTAACGGAGATGTAAAATCTACAAATACATTGGAAAGATGATATCAAATAGTTGTGTGAAATACTTCTAATCAGTAGTGACATCACTTCCTGACACCAAAAAAACAATGTTTGGCACATTTGATTTATGATAATGAATAATTTCAATTTTTATGAGTTTGATTTAATGAGTACAATTTAAATCAGGTCAATGTGTTAACACTTATTTCACAAGTAATTTTCAAACAGAAACACGCGAATATTCATACACATTTCGTATTTCTACATGTAATTTAGATGTAGAATGCTGCTATCTGTATTTGATAACTCCAAAGGCTTTTTAGACATAATCAAACTCAATACATCATGGTGTAACTGTCAGTTGAGTAACAAAGAATAATGTTACACCACTTGAAAGGAATTGTAACACCACTGACATGTGTGTAGTGTATGATCAATTTTTAAATAACCAGATAATGATAAATCAATTTGATTTAACTTGTCCAGTCACAATTTAACTTATTTTCTATGTGGATCATTTTGATATAATTAAAACCATCATATGAATTTATCTGATACCAGGTATGCAAGTGCTACACCATTGACTAACTTGTTTGCCACTGACATTACGACTTTCTAAAAATATGAATATAAAAAAGATGCATGAATAAATGCTTAATGCATAAACTTCTGCAATTTTTTGGTGTTTTTAACACAAATTGCTACTTTTATGATAATTTGCAATGCCTGTTCAATTTGACAATGGACTTGAAATTTAAATTTGATTTATACTTTTTGCAAATATGTTACTCCAATGACTAAAGTGTTATTCCTTGACGAAATAGCAGTTGGAGTTGTATAGAAAATATTGATACAAATTAAAATCAAAATAACCTATTGTCGATATAAAGACGTTAAGGAGGTTGTAGGCTGAGCTTTTGAGCAAACTGCGCAGACTATCACTAAGTATTTTACTGGTTCAATACTGACACCATCGGCGCAAACATATTACACATTTTAAAACTGAACCCGTCCAGTTGAAAATTTTTGTGTCAATTCAGATCAAAGGGTTTGGTAGGGACTATATTTTGTGGCGGAAGGATTGATTAAATAAAAAAAAGCATATTTTATAGTATCTTATTTCATCCCAAGATACCTTCTATTTTTATACCCCTATCGTATCCGGTGAAAAGGTCCTCAGCCATCCCCTTGCGTGTCGTAGAGGCGACTGAATGGGGCGGTCATTCGGATGAGACCGCAAAAACCGAGGTCCCGTGTCACAGCAGGTGTGCCACGATAAACCCTCCCTGCTCAAAGGCTGAGGTGCCGAGCATAGGCCTAAATTTTGCAGCCCTTCACCAGGCTATTGTTGACGTCTCCATATGAGTGAAATATTCTCGTGGGACGTAAAACAATAAATAATCAATCAATCAATATTCGTATATTATAGTTTTAAAATTAATGATACAAGTGATGGAGACAACTAGTCCAAATATTGTTATTTATTGATTTTTGTTGAGGTATTTTCCAAACAGTAACTTCTTTAAAAAGTACAAATTCAATTTACTTCGAAATTCTGTGCAAAAAACCATATTTGGCCTAAAAATTTGACCGAAATCCTCAACTTTTTAAAGTTCCATCTAAATTTTGAGACAAGACTGATATACATGAACAAGAAATTGACATCACTCCTGAAATCGTCATTTTTTAACTCTGAAATTCGATTATTCATAAGTTTTTCCGTAATATCAAGTGCAGAAAGGTCAATTATTTATTTCCATTACAGGTATTAATCTTTTTTTTTATCTGTATTGTAAGAAGACATTATTAATGTATCTATCTTCATGAATGATGATTGTATTCCTTATGTTTTGTTTACACCAACAGATGAACGAAGTTAAATGAATAAATCTTGAGTAAATTTAAGTGCAAAAAGTAATGTTTATAACACTGTAGCTTCAAAAAACAGAGCATGAAAACCAAATTTTTCTTTTGATTCCCGATTCTCTTTCAATGTAGAATCAAAAATACACTTCCCAAAAAAATTGACATCACTTTCAACCTAACCCTAGAACCTTTTTAAACAGGCCCGAACATGCTTATACTGACGGAAGTAATACATGTTACCCTGAGTTGTGAAATTCACATTTTGTACATCTACTTTTCTTCATATGAATTCATTTTATTGTTATATTTTAATCTATTCCAGCAAGATTAAAGACAAAGGACTTCACAAATCACTATGATAATTTAGACCTAAACTGAACCCCACAACCACCTAGGCCTGCACGGTTGTAATTACAATTTCAGTAAATGGCCCTGAATACTCTTTAGTTAGTCATACAATAGAATTAACGAAAAAAACATGATAATTTTGGCCCACCAAAACCACAACTGTCATATCCCTGGCTATGAAACAGCAATCTCTCCCCCCCCCGTGGGTGAGAGAGAAACGACATTGCAGGGTAGAAGTTGTGGCAAGGTGGCCAAAATTTCATAGTGATTATGAAAAATCTTTCGTTAATTCTATTGATACAGACAAACAAAAGAGTATTCAGAAGGAGCAACAAATGAATTTCAACCAGTGCAGGCTAGGGTAGAAGTGGCGAAGGCAAATTATCATAGTGATTATGAAGTCTTTGTCTTAACTTGCGGAAATATTATACAAATTTAAATTGAGATTCATATGAAGAAAAGTAGATGTCCCCCAAAATCGTGAATTTCACAACCTCAGATGGTAACATGTCATATACTTTCCGTCATGACTATAAGCATGTTCGGGCCTGCTTAACAAATGTTCTAGGGATTAGGTTGAAAGTTGCATGTCAATTCTTTTTGGGAAAGCTGTATTTTGAATTTCTACATTGAAAGAGAATCGGGAAATTCAAAAAGAAAATTTGGGTTATTTCCAAGCTTGTATTTCTGACGCCACCTACACGTGCTTCACTCAAACATTACTTTTTTGCCACTTAAAATTTACTCAAAGATTTAAATCATTTTAAACTTCGATCAATTCTGTGGTGGTAAACAAAACATAAGGAATACAAATCAATCATTACATGAAATACGAATACCATAAATTAATGTCTTCTTTACAATACAGATAAAAAAAAGACATACATGTAAATGCGAAATCTAAAAATGACCTTTCTGCACTTGATATTACGGAAAAACTTATTGATATCGAATTTCAGAGTTTAAAAAATACATTTCAGGAGTTGATGTCAATTTCTTGAAATTCATGTAATTCCAGAGATCTTGTCTCAAAATTAGTAGAAGTGGAACTTTTAAAAAAGTTTGAGGTATTTCGGTCAAATTTTAAAATATTGGCCAAAATAATTGATTTTTTTGCACAGAAATTTTTCGAGTAAATTGAATTGTACTTTTTAAAGAATATGTATTTCTGTTTGGGAAAAATTACCTCAACAAAATCCAATTTAAACATAACAATATTTGGACTAGTTCCAAGTCTCATCTACTGTATCATTAATTTTAGAAACTATTACTATACGACATATTGATTGATTGATTATTTATTGTTTTTACGTCCCACCGAGAATAATTCCACTCATTATAGGAGACGCACCCAATGCCCTAGCCAGGCTAAGGGCTGCAAAATTTAGGGCCTATGCTCGGCACTCGGGCCTTTGATGCAGGGAGGGATTCTTTTTTATTCGGTGCCACACCTGCTGTGACACGGGACCTTCGGTTTTTTGCGTCTCATTCCGAAATGACGCCACCATTCAGTCGCCTTCTTACGACACGCAAGGGATGCTGAGCCGGACCTATTCTAAACCCGGATACAATTAGGGTACTAAAAACTAGAAGGTATATTGGATGAAATAAATACTAAAAAAAATCATGCTTTTTTTATTAATCAATCCTTCCGCCACAAAATATAGTCCCTACCAAACACCTTTGAAAATCTTGAATTGACACAAAAAATCAACGGACAGGGTTCAGTTTTAAATGTGTAATATGTTCACGGATTTGGTCTGTCAGATGAACCAGAAATCTTAGTGAATCTGCGCGTCCTCAAAAGCTCAGCCTACAACCTCCTTAACGGTCTTTATATCGACAATAGGTTATTTTGATTTTAATTTGTATCAATATTTTCTATTACAACTCCAACTTGCTATTTCGTCAATGGAATAACACTTTAGTCATTGGAGTAACATATTTGCAAAAAGTATAAATCAAATTTAAATTTCCAAGTCCATTGTCAAATTGAACAGGCATTGCAAATTATCATAAAAGTAGCAATTTGTGTTAAAAACACCAAAAAATTGCAGAAAGTTATGCATTAAGCATTTATTCATGCATCTTTTTTATTATTCTATTTTTAGAAAGTCGTAATGTCAGTGGCAAAACAAGTTAGTCAATGGTGTAGCACTTGCAATACCTGGTATCAGATAAATTCATATGATGGTTTTAATTATATCAAAATGATCCACATAGAAAATAAGTTAAATTGTGACTGGACAAGTTAAATCAATTGATTTATCATTACTGGTTATTTAAAAATTGATCATACACTACACACATGTCAGTGGTGTTACAATTCTTCTCAGTGGTGTAACATTATTCTTTGTTACTCAACTGACAGTTACACCAATGATGTATTGAGTTTGATTATGTCTAAAAAGCCTTTGGAGTTTATCAAATACAGATAGCAGCATTCTACATCTAAATTACATGTAGAATACGAAATGTGTATAATATTCCGTGTTTCTGTTTGAAAATTACTTGTGAATAAGTGTTACACATTGACCTGATTTAAATTGTACTCATTAAATCAAACTCATAAAAATTGAAATTATTCATTATCATAAATCAAATGTGCCAAAACATTGTTTTTTTTGGTGTCAGGAAGTGATGTACTACTGATTAGAAGTATTCACACAACTATTTGATATCATCTTTCACATATGTATTTTATGATTACATCTCGTTACCACTGATCAGAATTTTTTTTGTACCGGATATTAGCTAATTAACATATTTTGCCACATGACAGAAGAATTATTTTATGAAAAAAATTAATACAAGGTATGTCTTTACTTGTTGGAAGTTTTGTTTATAAAGTGAAACATGAATATTTAGAACAAAATTATATTTACATGAAAGACGAAAGCAGAATTTGTTGACAGCCTCGGAACGCCAATTTCTGTACTTTGGGGTAAATTTTCTCTTTTAATGTGTGAAAAAAAAATTAAAACATGTTTTGTAATATGACACCCTATTCATTCTTCATCCATGGATATTCATTTTTTCCCATTTACACAGCATATCAAGAAGACTTTTTGAAGTGACTGAAATATCTGCAAAATTTGATAATGACCCATCTATGTTTAAATTCGTGTTTCAAGGTATTAGGCCTAAGGGTCTTTGTTCTTCTCAAGGGTTACACGGTAAAACATATTATATGTTTTACAGTTAACGGTGGTTACACACAATGGTCTCTCTGGAGCGCATGCACACTTACATGTGGGGGTGGAAACCAGACACGAACACGCACGTGCACAAATCCTACTCCACAGAACGGAGGAGATGATTGTATTGGAGAGAGTCGTCAAACACAGAGCTGTAATAACGAAGGCTGTCCAAGTACGTCTCTTGCTACATTTTAATCCAAATATTTCCAGCGTAAACGTTGTCTTAAACGTCCACAAGACATGCAGTGTAAAGGGGATATGGAAGAGATGTCATAGTACACATACAAGAAAATACACTTTATTCAATTACATAGCTTACATGTATCTCAATGTAGACATCATAAAAGAAACAAATCCAAATATTTGATTAATTGGTTTTTTGTTATTTTAAAAATTGCTTATATGTATAGTTTTTCAAAATGATAAAATGAAGGGAAACAAGAAATTAAACACCCATGGGCACAAAACTTAGAAACTATTTTTTTTTTCTATATGCATAGGTATCAACCCCACAAGACCTGAATATCTTTGCATGTTGATTTGGTGTTGTTCATTCTTTAAAATGTTGTTTTCCTATGAAATCTGACGTAGATTCTGTCTTTGCATTTGAAATGAATTAACAAACAATCAACTATATGCATATGACTTTAAATTACACACTTAATACGCACTGTTGTCCATTTTTGTGACCCTGTATTGACCACATGGGACATTGAGTAAATTTAAGTCTACACTTAGTAAACCTTCTGTTTTGCAAGAGGAAGATTTTTTTTTTCATATTGAAGAACTTTCCAATATATTCCTATACACCTATTGTGACGAGCTCAAGACCCGATTGCGATACCAGAATTCTGAAAATCGTTTTATTTTTTCAGTAATATCTTCCCATTGTGATTTTGAGCAAGAATATGAAGAGAACTGTTTTCTTCAGGAAGGAACAAACGACGATTTTGATTGGACAAGACATTTGGTAAGTATACAGTATATTTGTGTATGACACAATAGCATGTACAATGATTGCACGTCTTTAAAAGCAACTTTTGGAATCCCAAACACAAATATCTTTTTCCCGTAAAATAAAACGTTATAGCTTTGGTTTGTGATTTTAGGGAGGTACAGAAACACGCCGCACGGGACCAGGCCGAGCCAGGTCGGGTCTTTACTACAAGTATATAGAAAGCACAGACAAGCAAATGGGTGACACAGCGGAATTGGTCAGCAAGGGTGTTTTTGCCAGTAATGAGAATTCTTCGTTCTTACCTCTCTATATAGAAATTAATGTTGTAATTTCTTGTAACTCTGTATCTCCATTTATCCAGTTTTGAAGACGTACACTGTATATACATAGGATAAATGGTTCCTTAGGTATTCCATGTACAATCCCTTAGACAAAACTTGTCATAGGCGGAAGCTGTATCAAAGAAACCCTGACATTGCATTTTCGTAGAAAGTAGTCAACAAGAAGATTTGAAACATATACAAAAATATTGTCTTATTACTTTAGTATTGAACTTATCTGTACAATGTAAAGCAAAGATAACAAACAGTAATCAATCTCGTATGTCCCTAATTGAATGCAAAACAAGAGTTGGGCAAACACGGACCCCTGAACACACCAGAGGTGGGATCAGGTGCCTAGGAGGAGTAAGCATCCCCTGTCGACCGGTCTCCCCCACCGTGAGCCCATTGTTTTGATCTGGTAAATGGAGTAATCGGTAGTCAAATCAGTGTATGAAAAACGGTTTAACAATTGTTATGAACACATCAGACAGCATTTGACCCAATAGCAGGCCATGCTGGCAAACTAAATCGTTATAACGACAATATAATTTGTGAAATGATTGTTCTACGTACGATCAGTTTTTGAATCGAAGCAAGCTACTTACAGACAAGTTGTTGTTGCAGGGGTTTCAGCAGTCACGTTTAAAGGCAGCATTTCGTAAATTCTATGGTCGTTATAACAATTTAGTTTACCAATATGACCTATCATTGAGTCTAATGCTGTCTGATGTGTTTCATAGCCATTGTTAAGCCGTTTTTCACACACTGATTTGACTACGGATTGTTCCGTTTACCTGATCAAGACTATGGGCTCACGGCGGGTGTGGCCGGTCAACAGGGGATGCTTACTCCTCCTCGGCACCTGATCCCACCTCTGGTGTGTCCAGGGGTCCGTGATTGCCCAACTCTTGTTTTTGTATTCTATTTAGGACTTACGAGATTGATCACTGTGCGTTATCTTTGCCTTTACATGATGCCTTTAAACGTGACTGTTGAAACTCCTGCAACAACAATTTGTAAGTAGCCTGCCTCGACTCAAAATCTGACCATACGGAAAATAAGCTCATGCGTATCGAATAAGATGAGAGACATACTCGCCATATGCAGATGATGATCGAATATTTCTATATAAATATGGGAATTTGACGACGGAGAAGCTGAAATCGTCCCATTTGTCATAAAGTTGAAAAAAGCACCTGGTTAAAAAGTACTCACAACCAAATGATAAAAGCAGTGAAGAAAAATATGGGTTATCAAGTAACGTCTTACAAATTTCCCTTACTTCAGGTGGAATCCATTTGAAACAAAACGGATTACTATAACAGAATACCCCCATTGACCAGTTAGAAATGCCTTTTGATAAGGATTAGACCTATTATGCACCTCGGGCTTCTCTCATAAAGTTCAGACTTTATATTCAATATTAAGGTTTTCAGTGAATGGGTCAATGGTCAAACGTGGAATCCTCTGAAAATCCCTGGCACAAGTAGTACCTAACTAAAACGGAACTCTCTCACACGACACTGAAATACTTAGATGATTGGGATCAAAATACACGCAGAGCAACGCGATAGCAGAGGGGGTGTATTACTTCATCAAATAATGCTATCCACAAAATGTGGACACTGCGGATAAAATTTCTTACACAGTATTTCATCTTGAATTATTAAAGGATAGTAATTGCAAATACCATGCCCCTGTTCATGAGTGGTTAGTTATTTTTTTTAACATTCCAGCGAGAACAATGCTTTCATATCGAGATTACCAAATTTAAGTAAAGTGCGCAAAATTTCACGCACCATACCTTGTCCAATAGAATCGTAAACATACTTTAGCAGATCGTATTTACTGGTGTGTTTGTGTTCAGATACAAAACCCTGCTTGTCTTTCTGTGTAGATTCTATGTGCCTCGGGTCTGAGTACTCAGATACCCTGCATGTTTATTGTGTTGCCTGCCTGTGTTAGCAGAGGCGACATATAGGGATCACTATGTGTCGTCGGTGTCGGCGTCACAAAATTTTCTGTCACATTTTTCTCAGGAACCACACAGGCCAGCTTCCTGATACTTGGCACAGATGGTCAGTATGGAGAACTGTATCGTTAGACGCAGTGTCCAGTCTGCCGCATGTCAACTTCCTGTTTGACGCAACTTGGAATCTTTTTAACATGGATAAATTTGTCCCAAAATAATTTCTGTCACATTTTTCTCAGGAACCACACAGGCCAGCTTCCTGATACTTGGCACAGATGGTCAGTATGGAGAACTGTATCGTGTTACGCAGTTTCGAAACTGTTGCATGTCCACTTCCTGTTTGATGCAACTTAGAATATTTTTGACATAGACAAATTTGTCTCAAAGTAAAGCCTTAGCGCCTGAGAACCTTAAAATTAAATACATGTAAGTAGGCAGGCGACACATGTCTTACCTGGAAGACTTACCACTAAGTAGTGAAGCTCACTTTGCTGAAACCTTGATTCCCTTTGGCTTGGTTTGGATCCACAGATATTAGCAAGATTATGTAGGAAAATGTAGTCAAAGTGCATTATTGCCCTAATCTCGACTTTGTATATGTTTTTGGGGATTATGATTACGTTTAACACATTGTTAACTTTGCCAATTTTTATTGGTAATAAGAGGAAGGAAAATTTGCCATGGTCCTTTTCTTTACAGATGCCACCTACTGTTTCGTGTTTTATAATCACATGAAAGGAAAACACATCGGTTCTTTGGAGGTCTTGACTGTAGAAAATGGTATTGAAACAATAGTTACGCGCCTAGACACCAATAGAAAGGGCTGGTACATAAGCTCTTCCAATTTGCAGCTTCATAGTGGAACAGAGGTATGTTTCTACAGACGACACCACCTCATAAGGTTGAAAAATGTGAATTCAAAATAATCAATGTATTTCGATGAATGTTATCCTCAAATTAGGCCTCTTGAAGCACCTTTTGAAAATGGGAGATAAACCAGAATTGAGAGAGGGGATGGATAGACAAACACACTCTAGAACAAATTTCACCAGTTTTAGAATTCTAACTGTCTGTAATCCCTTAATGTAGGGGAAACTGGTAAACTTATTCCAAAAGGCCTAAAGAATAAAAGTTACATTTCATAAGCAACAGTATATGGTACATACAGATATATATATATGTAAATCTTGCTGTGTGTATCTCGAGAAGTTGCGTTTATCACTGTGGCCAAATGTCATTTGGATACAACCATTCATACGCAGGATTCAATCGTGTTTTAATGCCGAATACAGCCAAACCCAACGGCACTTTACTATGGAGAGTTGAGACGTCCGTGAGGAGGGGGGTAAAGAGGTGGCCTATATTTTTCTTTATACATATATTTCTTTAAAGATACATATCTTCTCAGGTGACGCAATATATTTTCCATTGAATGATTTATAATATTTGCTCATATCCCCAACCTTTTGCTCAAACGCTTCAACACATAAAATTCCATGTGATTTGGTCATGGTTGTTCGTTTTCTTTATCTTTTTCTAAAGAAAACAGACAAATCCATCTTAAATTCAATTACGTCAGTGAATAAAAAACATAATCACATATGTATGCCGTACATGTCAGGAAGAAAACTTTGCAATTGAGACGACTATAAACAATAATTAAAGTATATAATGCTAGATACAAACTATTCTCCGAAAGTATAGTTAGAATACAACCATTCCTATTACAGAGACAATTAGCAGTGACGCATGGTTTTAATGTCTTTGTGATGCCATCTGGCGTTTTCCTTGTGTTTATAGTTTGAATATGGAACGTCGTTGCTTATTGCAAAATATGCGTGTTCCAAAGGGAGAAGATTTTCAAGTGGGTCTTAAGACTGTATTCTTTAGACACCGCTTCCTATAGCATCTACACCATAAGGACCAAGCTCACTGAATTGGTACCACAAATTGTCACCATAAATTAATTCTTCTGTTAGTGGGAAGTCCCAGCGAGCATTGTCTATGTATCAAAAAATTAATTTCAGAATTCATAAAAGTTAATGTCATTTGGCAAATTGGTAATGTTTGTCTACATTCAAGCAATGTCTACCTCGAACTGATTAAGATTGGTCCATTTGGTCATCATAGAATGACTTTGCAAACAATTAAACAAATGTAGTATTGCTAATACATGTACATCTATATACGTGTATATATATGAAACAATCCGACATCACTCTATAGACAACACAATTCTGGACAAAGATGTGCATTTACATCTAAAGATTTTCCACAATAAGCGCTCGGACCCATTTTGTTGACCATCTCAAAATAAATGATATTCTTAACCGGATTATCATGAACCCTTCTGCTGAACGTAAAATCGGAGGTCTCAACACACAAACGACACTTACAAATTTGCCAAATGGCATCAACTTGAGTGGTAAAGTGGAATTGCGTAAACAATCGATGCTTGTTGTTAGAGGGATTACATTTCTTTTCTTTCTTTTTTTTTTTTATTTTT
>CAJDSM010010297.1:0-10024 GCA_903981925.1 Ostrea lurida | reverse complement strand
AGACACAGCATCCATCAGAGGATCATCAGACTTTCTACAAATATTGCCCATGGAGAAAGTATTAAACCTACTGATTTTTAAGGTCATTGATCAAAGGTCAAGGTCATTATTGACTATTTCTTAAATTTAAAGAATTATCTTGCGAACATGATATAAGCAAGGATCACTAAACCTTCTACTACTATTAATGGCTCAACCAGAGTGCGGGACGTTTCGCTCCAAAAGACGTTTCGCTCCGAAAGGCGATTCGCTTCAAAAGACGTTTCGCCTCGCGACAGTTCGCATCGAAAGGCGATTAGCACTAAATGTTTCGCTAGCAATGTTTGCCTGATAATTATTTAATAGCATTTTGTCTTTTAATATTCATACCGATTTAAAGATTTTTAAACGGATTCACAAAACAAATCAATGCCAACCAACGGTGATTGAAGTAAGATATAAAGAAAACTACCGCCATGTGGTACTCTTACTCAAAATCTGATAATTACATCTGCTGGGATAATTCTTTAATTTTAAGACAGAATGAGACTCTTTAATTCTGAGGATGCAAGGCCGTCTATAATGTATTGGGGTATTGGACAATGCACATTAGGTGCGAATCGTCTATGAGCGAATCGTCTTGGAGCGAAACGTCTATTGGAGTGAAACGTCCTGTTACCCTCAACCAGAGGGGCCCTCTGTGATGTGGCCACATCACATTTTTTCTAGTTTATACAAGTACACATTTTAGTTCTCTTTTGATCAGAGTGCAGTGTTTGTCATTTGTATGTACATCATGTAAACACATTTTAAAACAATAAGCAGTATTGTTAATCTTAACATCTTGGAGAATTCATGTATTGTTATTGTAGTCCTATCTTAGTCTCCTGAAGGATAGTGGATAGTCTTGTATACATGTATTATTTCACAATCTTTAGCCGGGGCCCAGATCTTTAAAAGATTTGTTTTCCTTTGTAGTCTTATGTAAAATGTAAGACCAATACTGGCCCTTGGGACCATAGTATGAGAAAACTTGAATCTAGCTACATACTTAATTTGCTACTATTACTATTTAAACATTTTGTATTCTTGTTGTTTCTCAAAATAAAGTAAATAAATAAAAATAAATGATGTATACTGTAAACACACTAAAGGGAGATAAGTAAGTATTAATGCCATTGTGATAATAAGATGAAGTATGTAAAAAATCTTTATGAGAATCATGAAACTAGAGCAGCATCCTCATGTACATGTAGTATGAATACAGGTTTGGACAATTCAGTTGCCCCAAAATGGGTTTTACTTCTTTAAATGCAAGGCTTAATCAGTGTACAAACTCTTATGTTGGTTCAAAGGTTTTTTTAGATCATGCATTTCATTGCAAGGTCACATGATTATGTGATATCGGATGCAACTTGTCAGGTGGGCAAGGTGGCTCATTGGTCTCTCCAGTTTTTGAATTCATAAATGTAAATATTTTGAATATATCAAATATTTTTTTCTTTTTACACAGCCTAAACAATTACAACTTTGCCAGTCAGAGTACAGATGACAAGAAACTGAAAATGAGAATACAGCCTAGTAATTTCACAGGCCCTGCTCACTTAAAAAGACTCTACGGCAGATGTTTCACTAAAGAGCTGAACGAGTAAGAACTTTAATATTTTTTAGAACATCTTGTACATATGATTATGTCTCCCTCCACTATGGTGGGGAGACATAATGTTTTTGGCCAGTCCGTCTGTCTGTCTGTCTGTCTGTCCATGTGTCCGTCACATAGTTTGTCAGCGCAACTCCTCAGAAACTGCTGATCCAATTTTAAAGAAACTTTATATGTAGCAAGGACATCATTACCGGTAGTAGTTGTGCATATTACCAGAATATTTTGATCCTCTAATTTCTGTTGAAGGTATACCCAATTGAACTTGGAAATTTGCCACAAATCCTCATGAATAACCTTGTCAGTGCAACTCCTTTGAAACTACTAATCTGATTTGTAGGAAACTTGAGATGTAGCAAGTACATATGTAGTTGTGCATATTACCAAGAAATTTTGATCCCCTCGTTTTTCATGAAAGACCAGATTTGTAAAAAAAAATCTGTTCCAAAGAGTTTAGTAGCAAAAGTGTCCGTATATCTGAAGCGTCTATTGAAGGACCATTGTATTTTGATGTTGGTTTTATGGAATCGGACATGTAATGTAATAATCAAAATTCACCAACAAATTCAGATTGATATGATAAAGCTTTATAGTTGCACAAAATAGCAAACATCACATTACATTTATGCTGATAGAAATATTCAAACCAGACAAAGAGTGTAGTATGATAGAAACGTTAAAGATTGCATTATGTAGCAAAGTTGGAAGAAAAATATTTTAAAATGTTCACCCATAGATGTGGCTTCTGTTTTATGTAATAATTCTTTTATGATATATATGGGTGATTTTTTTTTCCAATTACATAAAGTAGAAAACACTGCATTAGAAGTATGATTGTTCTCTGGGGCGGGTTCTGGGCATGTGTCCTTGCTTCATCTCTGTTTCATCTTCTTCCTCACCCCCTCGCTAGAGAAACGAAATCTTGCTGTCTTTGGGCCCTAGACCTTTGGGACACTCGTTTGTAAACAGACAGCATGCTGATGGTCAATAATAAGGAAAGGGTGGCTAGGTTGATCTGAGCGTGAAAAAGTATGTCTGCTTCGACAAGATTGTGAAACGGAAGAGGATCTCGGTCACCGAGATAGGTCGTACCTGGGGTGTTTTGGCTAAACGTCATGAAGTAATACCATATATGGAAACTGAGGTTAGATCGTACCTAAAAAGGCTTATGCATGACAAAAACACGCATGCCTACAAAGTACACTGCGGTCAATTAAGTTGGATTATTTGACATAGTATTCAAATACCGGTAATCCTGATTTTATGACTGTATGCATGGAGACAGTCTGTTATGATATAACAATGTTTCTCTTGCTATAGTTACAGGTATGAGTTTTGTCCATTCTTCAATGTGACACAGCATGAACAGTCCTACAGGTGGAATCCATTCAGTGGGGTGCTGGGGTATGACTTTAATACGTATAGCATTTATCTTCTAAGTTTTATTCACATTATCACCCTATGTGCCAAACCACAGATGGGGTTTTGATTTCAACATAATGTACAGTGGAATTCTTTGAAAATATTTTCAAGAACCACATGTATACTACTTGTATTTGCCAAATCAATATGTAAACATCCTTATAGAGTGTATAATCAAATTTGTTCTCATTATTTCCCCTGGGTCTGAATAACCACCATTGATGTTTAAAGTTTTGCATGAAATTCTTCAAAAATCTTTATTTCAAGAACCTCGATTAAATTTAAATTTTGCACATGCATGGTCTCCCATTCTGTTATATTACAAATTTTTAGGTTTATATCCATGTAAACCCAAATTTTACAGTTCGCATCATATAGACTGCACTTTGGACATCACAGTTCTACACATCACAGACACAGCAACAACACTGATTGAGGTGTTATTATGACATCATTTGAAACTAAATTCATATTCATGACATGAACTTTAACATTTGTTTTGTTATTCAGAACTTCTAAATAATTTAAATCTATGACTTTTAAATAATCACTGGAAATTAAATTATAAGAAGTTTACTGCTATGCAGATTATTTAGCTGTAAATAGGCAACATCAGTTCAATCTTTGGTAAACTTGAAAATTATAACAGTCATTTCTTAAATAAATATGCATTTGATTTTTAGTGTACATTCAAGATACATTTCACACTAGGACACCAATCCTGTTGCAGAGGAATGCAACTGGTCTGGTGAGCTACGTGGGTCATGCTCTGTATGTTTATTGTATAATCCAGATTTCTATCTTCAGGGTATATCAAGAGTGGGAGATTGAAAATAACACATTTACTGCAATGAATATGAGGGAAGGCGAAAAGTGTGGCAATATCCACAGGACTGCAAAGGTATGGGCATGATAATTAAAAAAAAAATCCAGGTATTGGATTAATGAAAACAAACTGTAGCATAGATTTTACTGGGTACAAGGTTATAGTAATATCCATAGAACAGAATAGGCATAATAAATGAAGAATGGAATAGTACAAAAAAATATGAAATTGTTACTTTTTGTAACTGGCAATATTCACAGAAAAGAGAAATTTAATATGGATGAAAAATGGAGGCTATGTACAATGAAATTGAAAATTTTAAATCTACTTTATGTAGTAAAAACAATGCAGCATTAGTTTGAAGTAGTCTGAAGAAAAAAATGAAAAAGCCCTGCTGGACTCGAAGCCATCAACCCTACAGACATTAGCCAACTGAGCTACCCCCAGCTAGATTGAAAAAGATTTGCACCTGTCTTGATAAATATCATTTTAATGTCTTTAGAACCCTTTGCTTGGCAGACATCAAACTTTGTACACTGGTACATCTTTTTGAGGTCACATGGCTAAAGATCAAAGTTCAATCCACTCTGGACAGAGGAAGATATTGTGTGCTCAGCTCATTATCTTGAGAACTCTTTCCTTACAGACTGGAGTCTTGTACACTCGAGTAAATGAACATTATTGATTTTTGGTTCACATGGTCAAAGGTCAAACTGGACATAGCCTCCTTTAAAAGATATTGTCTGCTCAACATCTTGAATTGCTTTGGCATTACTATGAAATAAATGATACATGTGTATAATCCTTTTCAATTTTACACCGGTTGGGGGTTGAGGGGGGTCGGCATACATGTTTTAAAGCATTTCTTGTTTTTATTATTAAAGATGAAGTTTTTGTTATTTTATCCAGGTGATATTCATCTGTGGGGACAAGCATGACATAGTGAACGTAACAGAGCCCTCTACTTGCAATTACCACATGAGATTTACCTCCCCTTACGTGTGTCACAGAGACTCTATGTTAGTGTACCCCACACTGGGGGAGGAGCTGCAGGAGGCCTGGGACCAGCTGGAGGGCGAGCTCTACAGAGAGGAGATCACTCAAAAAGTAAACCTCAACATCTAGCAAAGAGCAATATATAGACGATCTTAAATGAGTTCTTATGGCATATGAAATTTGTGAAATGAGTTACAGGATTTAATATTTCCCCGAGCCTTGGCGAGGGAAATATTTAAACCCGGTAACGAATTTCATATGCTATAAACATAAGTTTAAGATTCTATTTATCACACAACGATATTTGATTTACTTTCTATTTCACAACCTGAACTTTTCGCTTTGTTTGATGTCGATTGTGACGTCGTCTGCAACATCACGGTTTGAAGAAACTTGAAATTTCTGTTACACTTATTTTCACCTCATAAAAGACAGAAAACCTTCTTGGAACAACCTCGGTGACAAAACAATGTCTTTTGCCGCCGATGTTTACAGTTTCGAAGGCAGATGTGCAGTTTTCTTTACGTAGCGCAAGATTGATTGACCTACCTAATTTGCATTTTTATGAACCTCAGCTACGAGTTCATATCATTTTTCCGAACCCATGTTATGAACTCGAAAACAGTACAGTTGTGTGATAAAAAAAATCTGAATAGGAAGAATAAGGAAAACATAAACAATCGTATTCATAGTGAACACACTGATAAAAAGGGGAATTTTATAGTCCACAGCTACAAGAAATAAGTAGATAATCATGCTGAAGCAAAATTGACAGTCCCTGATGTTTATTATAGAAATGTTTTACAGTATATGTATAAAGTGTAATGGATTCCACATCATCTCTTGTTCTCTAGGTACAGGTTTGTATACTAAATTTTTAATTCTGTTTTTGAATACTTAAAGACTAGATATTTACATATTTCATTGTAGGGATACAACAAACAATTGAGAAGCATTTTTGAGAAAGCAGGGTTTTATATTCCACAAAAGGAGAAAAATCTTTTAGCTGAGCAGGCCGTTAAACAAGAGGAAGAAGCAGAAAAAGAAGAAAAGGGAGAGTTTGATAACTTACCAAAATGTACAGAGGTAATAATTGCATGGTTAAGGTGCTGATATGATCTTTTGTCACGTTTATAGATTACTAATTAATTGTCTATGGTTTGCATTGCAACATCAGACTGGTAGATGGCATTGGCAGTGAAGCAGACTGATATCTTGAACACCATGGCTATGTCGAAGTGGTTCAGAAGTTCCAACCGCTAATTCTTTAAGTAATTATTACCCTCAATATCTCGAATATCTCAATGTTTTTTTCTCAGTTCCATCAAGTTCCAGACAATGAGGTTCGACTGTATATATAGTTGCGCTGAACTATGAAGTCCTGTGATTTCCGTTCTCATACATAGAAGTCCTAAATCACAATTATAATGCCAAGTAGTGCATCAACTCTTACTTTACCAAACTTTTAATAGGCTAAAATAAGTATACATTCAGTATTTCTATATCCCCTCTTACAGGGAAAAACACACCCTTTTTGTATTTTCTGTCAGTCCATCTGTCTGTCGTGAACGCTTCTCCTCCAATATGAC
Source organism: Ostrea lurida (assembly GCA_903981925.1). Lineage (NCBI taxonomy): Eukaryota > Metazoa > Mollusca > Bivalvia > Ostreida > Ostreidae > Ostrea > Ostrea lurida. Next base: position 3,552 of record CAJDSM010010297.1, on the reverse strand, counting down.
TTATCGGATAGACTTGTATCAGATAGGGTGCAAAATAGCTTGTGAACACTTCTCCTATACAGCTTGTCAGATAGACTTGAAATTTTCTACAATGCTTCATTGCCATTTGTATATGTGCATATCATCGGGATAGGATAGAAGGATCCAGTCATTTTCTGGAAGTTATGGTGGATCTAAGAGGGGCAGAGGATGCAAAATAACTTTTGAACATTTCTCCCCATATATGGGTTATCAAATAGACTTGAAACTTTGTACAGTGCTTCACTGCTATTTGCAGACATATATATTGTCAGGACAGGAGGATTATTTTTCTACAAGTTGTGGTGGATCTAAGAAGGGTGGAGGATATAAAATAGTTTGTGAACATTTCTCATACTATATAGATTGAAACTATATATACAATGCTTCATTGCCATTCACAGATGTGCATATTGTTAGGACAGAAGAAACCAATTGTTATCTTAAAAGTTATAGTGGATCTAAGAGGGGTGGAGGATGTAAAATAACTTGTGATCACTTCTTTATGGCTTATTGGATAGCCTTAAAATTTTGTACAAATGGTCATTTAATGATGTTCCCATTGTTTTGGCTGGAGATCTATTGACAGTGGACCAAAGAAGACTATGATATAGCTTTTTTGTGACCAAGGCTATTTTCACTTTCCTACTGAATAAAATGAATATTTTCAGGAATATAAAAAACTCAAGAAAGAAATAGAAGGCTTGAGGTCACTCTTGGCGCTTAAAGATGATAAAGGTAAATTCTAAATAAGAACAGAAGATTGTGCTTTTGGCAAATAATGAACATGTAACAATGTCATACAAAGAAGTACTATAACACACACCATATGAGCCGTTTCTACCAAAAAGGGCCCTTATCTTATCCAACAATATTTTGAACGTCATTATGATAATGAAAAAATGTGACGTCATTTTTGCATAACTTGTAAAGAAAGATGTCATGACTACCAATCACCAGTTATAGTCGTCATTTTTTATTTACTGTAATTTTCATGACAACAATATTGCCATAGTGCTCTGAGAGACTGTTCTCTATAGTTCAAACTTCAGCATTAAATTACTTAGTTAAGGGCCCTTTTTGCTAGGAACGGCTCATATTATAAATGTGTGAAAAAAATGGAAAATATTTTATTAAACATTTTATTGATTGAGGGCATCCAGCAATGACCTGACTGTCTCTTTACCATCCATTTTTATGTTAAATTCATTTAAAACCATTACTGTGATCATTAGAAACAAAAATTTCAATTTTTTTTTGTAGATGGTCTATATTTGATGTGGATTCAGTATAAAGCAGTAAATGTAGATCATCCATTGGGTTTGAGATTGAAAAGTCTTAACATTTCTGTTGTAGATGTATCTAATGTTTCAACAGCAACAACAACAACAATTCCAAATACACAGAAGAAAAAATCCAAGAACAGCAAAAGAAAGGAAAAGTTTTTAAAAGCATTATCACACAAAAAGACATGATATAGACTTTCATATATTTGTAGGTTATTGTGTACCAATTATTTATATATTTACTGTCTTATAATGCATTTCTCCAGTTGTTTCAAGTCTTATAATTTATATACAATGTAACATGTATTGTTGTTAAAACATGCAATGACTTTGTGATATATGATGTATTTCTGTGTTATATATACAAACTACCCTAAGAAAAGGAGATTTTTCATCCAATTCAAACTCTCTCTAGCTTGTATCTGTACGATATAATTCCAACAGAAAATTGTTGGCATTCAGATCTGTGCAATAAATAATTCAGTGGCTTTCATCCAAGTTGATATATCTTAGCATATTTTACAAAGGAACATATTTCTATGTGTGTTTTTTCAGAGTACTTGTTTAAAATTTATGCAATGTGAGTCTCCATGATTATGACACATGCTAAGAGATGCAAATGAATTATATATAATGCATATATCAATTTACACTGTGTTTTAATACATGTAAATATTGGCAATCATGATTTTATATATTGGGAGTCCTACATCGAAGATATTTGAGGTTCGACTTTTCCTACATGGAAGATATTTGAGGTTCGACTTTCCGTATACAATTTTTCAGCATTATTTTGTCATCCAGCATGCTTTGAGAATTGTGATGTAAATTACAATTTCATGCAATAAATGCGATCTAATGCAAAAAATTTGGTTTAGAATTAATACTCTATATCATAGTTTGGTATGATTTGTTAAGTTTTTCTTTGTGTGTGTTTTATATCCCATTCAATAATTTTTAAGGCACCGGAATCTTTAATTTGGGGGCATATAGCTTTTGTCAGCAAAAACTTTAAAAGTGGTCATAACTTTTGAATGGTAAGTGATAGGGCTTTCATAGATCACATGTGTATTATGACAAGCCTCTACCACTGGTTGTGCTGTACGGGAGCATCAGTGTTCTTCAAACACATCTTGTAGTGACATAACTAGCTTTACATGGAGTGCCTCAAATTTTGACCAATGCAAGGCACTTATACATGTAACTATAGAAGTAAAGGCTTCTACTCTGTGCCAATGACTACCATAATGAGAGCTCCTTCTAAAGTTTATATTGAGGGGATAAAACTTTTCATAAGGGATAGAGATAGAGCAGTTTAAACTACTCGCAGGGGTTAATGGTAGGGGATAAAACTCTTCACAGGCAATAGAGGTAGGGGAGTAAACTCTTCACAGGAGATAGAGATAGCGAGTAACTCTTCCAGGATAAGAGGTAGGGGAAGTAAACTCTTCACAGGATATAGAGGTAGGGGTGAACGTCTTCACACGGATATTAGAGGGTAGAGGAGTAAACTCTTCACCAGGATATAGAGGTAGGGGAGTAAACTCTTCAATGGAGATAGAGGTAGGGGAGTAAACTCTTCACAGGATGGAGGTAGGGGAGTAAACTCTTCACAGGAGATAGAGGTAGAGAGTAACTTCACAGGAGATTAGAGGTAGGGGAGTAACTCTTCCCATAAATAGAGGTAGGGATAACATCTTCACAGAAGATGAGTAGGTGGAGTAAACTCTCACAGTAACTTGAGGGAGTAAACTCTTCACAGGGGATAGAGGAGGGAGTAAACTTCTTCAGGAGACAGAGGTAGGGGAGTAAACTCTTACAGGATAGGGAGATCTACACGGGATACAGGAGAGAAACCCTTCAAGAGGGATAGAGGTATTTGATAAAAACCTTCATAGAGGATAGAGGTAGGGGAGTACTCTTCAACAGGAGACAGAGGTAGGGGAGTAACCTCTTCACAGGGGATAGAAGTGGGGATCAATCTCTTACAGGCGATAGAGGAGAAAATCTACACGAGATACAGAAGAGAAACCCTTCAAAAGGGAAGAGGTATTTGATAAAACCTGCATAGTGGATGAGTAGGGGAGAAAACCTCTTCAACAGGAGATAGAGGTAGGGGAGTAAACTCTTCACAGTAAATAGAACTAGGGGAGTAAACTCTTCACAGGAGATAGAGGTAGGGAGTAAACTCTTCACAGGAGATAGAGGAGGAGTAAACTCTTCACATGAGATAGAGTAAGGGGAAAGT
>CAJDSM010010289.1:0-18396 GCA_903981925.1 Ostrea lurida | reverse complement strand
TACCGCTGAAAACAAAGGAATTAAGATTATACAACGCAATTTCAGAAAGTTAGTGTAACATTTACAAAATCAAAAACTTGACAGTATTCGACCGGTATAACTCACTGATAGAGAATCAGTAGCCTGATATAATCTTTAAACGTTTGTCATCAATAACGCATGACTGGGCATCAAGGGGCCTTTTAACATGACATGCAACATTTGTTGTCCTTCGTATAAGTCAATAACCTTTTATCAGATAGTCATCAAAATTCAACGATAATATGTTTGATCAATAACAGCGGACGTGTATCCGTTTTCAAGTCGAAATTAATCATTGTTTTAAATCATGGATTTAAAATAAATTTTGGAAATAACATATGCAAAAGTCATGCATGTTTTATCAATAGCATTTAAAAACGTAGGATACAAACGAATGGTGCAGCGCCTCGTTTGTACAACTAATGCCTTGAGTCTTGAACATGTGCACACGACAGATAGCATGGCCTCATTTCTTTTCTTGTAGATAAAATTTGACATTGCATGAGACAATGCGTCTTGTTATTTTACTACATGTATTTGCCTTCTGTGAATCTGATAATACTTTTATTATCACAGAAACACATGCGGGGGAAGTTCGAGGTTTCCAGATTCCTACGAATTCTGGATCGCATTTAAATATTTTCCTTGGCATACCCTATGCAGAGGCTCCAGCTGACAGCCTTCGCTTTGCGCCACCAGTAGAAAAGGATAGCTGGCGGCCCCGAATATTGAACGCCACAAAATTTGGGCCAGCGTGTCCCCAGGTATTACGATCATTGAGGTGTGAATCTTTTCTTATTCGTAATTTTTTTTTCTACCGGGTCTGTTTATGGTTTTAAAGAGAATTGTAAAGTTGCAATTTATACTCGACATTCAAGTGACGAAATAGCCATTTTGTCAATTCAGTGATCTATCAAAATTAACAGTTCTTTATTAACCTAATATGGGAAGAATGATAAGTAAAGAGATAACTGTAATCAAGCGAACCTTTATTGTCACAGGAACAGCTTTGGAAACTCCTTTCACAATGTACAGGAGGATTGCTTGTATCTGAATATATACGCCCCAAAGGTTTGTTTTGTCTAACAATACTTCAATGTACAGCAAAATGTATGTCTATATACTTGTACAAAACTTACTATGACAATGTAAGCTCGGCTTTTACGATCTCATCCGAAGCACCGCACCAATTAGTTTCCTCCTACGACAAACAAGGGAGTATTGAAGACTTATTCTAACCCGTATTTCCACGATAATTGATAACAGATACAGATACAGAAACTTTATTTTATGTCGAATTTATATTAAATACAAACATAAGCTCTGTAGAGCTTGTATTTCGACAAAGAAAGGTAAAAAACAAAGGTAAAAAAAAAAACCTGAAGAGTATAATTACATATTTTAACATTTGTTTGTTATCGAGCAGAGTGTGAGTAATCCCACTCAAACATATCCTGTTATGGTATGGATACATGGGGGATATTACCAATTTGGATCGGGATCGGAGTACGACGGCAGGATACTGGCATCCAAGGGAGAGGTCATTGTAGTTACCATAAATTACCGACTTGGGGCGCTAGGTCAGTGAAATAATCTTAATCCGATCAATTAACTGACACTATATGTCGTTGATACACTTTAGAATCTCAATTGTTGTCAACTACTAATGTTTCCAATATTAGATTAAAGATATCGAACAATGATCAATTTTACATATCCAGTGAATAATACGAAATTAAGAATAGACAATCAGAGGAAGGAGTAAGCATTCCCTGTTGACACTTCACACCCATCGTGAGTCATGTATCTAGATCAGGAAACTGGAGGAGAAAGTTCCACCGATAATTACGTCAGACAGACATGCTGTGTTTGAGAATCACCTAATTATGATAATGACTTGACAATTTACGAAATGCTGACTTTAAAGGATTCTGTTGAAACTTGTAACATAATATATTTGTCAGTAACATAGAATATACTCTCGCGTATCAAATACAGTTTAGAGACATAAACACCGTATGTAGTTAATAAACGGAACATCGATACGTAGATATGAGAAACTGATGTATTGAAATGCTAAATTTTGAATTAATCCCGATTATCGTAGATCTAATTCAGAGGTCCCCGTGCAAAATATGTTTATCAGAATCGACATACATCAACAAACGCACAATGCAATATAATGTATGAAGTTGTCATTACATTGCTTAGCCTGGATGAAACAACATTTACACAGAATTAAAGCTGGTTAAAGAACAAAGGAAAAAAAGATTTGAGATATGTTTTTTTCAATGTATACAATGTAAATTCCTATTATTTGCATGTGTAGCCCTGTTACGTGTTCGTGTGAGAAATTTAGCTGTTCGGAGTTGGTAGATTCAATTATAGGATGTGCAGTGCCTAAATATGGCTGCAATAACACTAAATATACTTTTATCAACACAAAATCAAACTGCATTTATTTGGGCACGGTAGCAATAGTATGAAATGCATTACATAAAAGGATAAATCAATATAATTCCGATGAATTGAAGACTACACATTTTGACATTTTTGACAGTTGGTTCTTCAACAAAAATGGAAAAAAGGAAGTATCAGTCATCCAAATAATTACTCGGTTAAACTCCACACACTATGCACAAGTACTTTAATAAAGTTGATATTAAAGCAATGCTGGATTATCGTTATAATCAGGTTTTCCAACAGTATCCCGCTGTCTCTCAACTTATTCGATACGCAAGAGCTTGTTCTGCGTATGATGAGTTTTTAAAACAAGGCAGAATACGTACAAACAAGTTCTTGTTGTAGGAATTTCAACAGTCACGCTTAAAGTAAGCATTTTCTCAATTCTATGATCGTTATATAACGTTCTAGTTTGCCAATGTACATGTTACCTGTCATTGCGTCAAATGATGTCTGATATGTTCAATACAAATCATTTTAAGCCGTTCTTTATACACTTATTATGACTACAGATTACTCCGTTTACTCGATCAAAACACGCATGGCGGGTTTGACCATTTGACAGGGAATGCTTACTCCTCCTATGTACCTGGTCCTACCTCTGGTGTCCGTGTTTGTCCGGGCCATATTTTATATTTTGTTTGGGACTTACGAGATTGATCTCGCCAATTCATTTAGAATGATAAGAAGTTTGAAAACATACACATTCTTAGAGGTTTTTTTTTTTATCTAAATGCATATATGTTCTATATGTTCACTGCCATCGTTACTCTATGTTGTTTAGTTCGCTAAACAGTCACTGACGGTGACATCCACTTACAGGATTTCTGTCGACAGATGATTCAGTGGCGAGCGGAAATCAGGGTCTTCTAGATCAGGTTCTAGCGTTACAATGGATCAACAAAAATATCCATCATTTTGGTGGAAATTCCCAGCAGGTGACGCTTTTTGGTCAGAGTGCTGGAGGGTCCTCGGTTTCGCTACATATGTTCTCCCCTCTCTCTGCAGGTATTTTAGGTCGCCGTTCTGTCTTAAATCTTATTGCCTCTTAATCACTTATCTACAATCCTTAGACTTGTTCGTTTGGATGGCCTTGCATTTAGCAATCTTTTTAAAATTGATGATTTCAGGTTTGTTTCAAGGAATAATTTCACAAAGTGGATGCGCAATCAGTCCATTTGCTGTGTATAGGCCACCACACTCACAACTGGTCAACACCAGAAGCCTGGCATTGATGATGGGTTGTCCTGTGTCCTCATCAAAAGTCATGGTGAACTGCTTAAGGCATAAATCAGTAGAAGACATCGTTTCTTCTGATCTACCTGTAAGTGTTACCTGTGCTTCGTTTGATGAAGAGATAAATTACAGTTCATACTTAAGAATATATGTCTTATATATACTAAGGATATACCTACCAGCAGTGAAGCTACCGTAACTTGTAACGACGGTGATGATACGAATAAAAAAACTGGTTATAAGGGTGATGATGTGCAAAGAAGATGATAAGATTGTATGGGTTATGATACAAATGATAAATGGGTCAACTAAGGCTTAAAACAAATAACACCGATGGTTGATTGATTGTATATTGTTTAACTTCCCTTTCGAGAATATCTCACTCATGTTGAGACGTCCCCATTGCCGGTAAAGGGCTGCAAAATTTCAGCCTTTCCCGCGCTTACAGCCTTTGAGCAAGAAGGGATTTTAATCGTGCTGTGACAAGGGGCCTCAATTTTTGCGGACTCATACGAAGGGCTGCTTCATTTGTCGCCTCTTACGACTACTAAGGACCGATTGTAATCCGGATCCACACGGGACGCGATGGTTGAAGTATTGATAACGATGTTTAGTGATGATTTTGATAAGAGCGATGATATTAGTGAAAATATCATACACGTACTGGTGATATGGGAGATGATGTTGGTAATGCTAATGATAGGGATGATCGTGCTGATGATAAAGCTAATGGTACTGATGAGTAGGATATGAATTTACATGATAATTGATGGTGGTGAGAATAAGGGGGGTATGTTACTTATGATAAAGGTAATGACACTAAAACCTAATAAAATGAATTGGCGAAGTAAACAATGTGTTAAACGTAATCCTAGTCCCAAACAACATACATACAAAGTCGAGTGTAGGGCAACACAGACCTCGACAAAAGCGAAGACAGGATCTAGTGTCATGGAGGAGTAAACATTCTCTGCCGACCGGTCACATCCACCGTGAGCCCGTATCGTGGTGTCGGTGGCCTAATGGTTAGGTCCTTGGACTTTCGATCGAGAGGTTCTGAGTTCGAATCCTGGCCTTGGCAGGGCCGACGTTGTGTCCCTGGGAAAGGCACTTTACACGAATTTCCTCACTCCATCTAAGTGTAAAAGGGGTACCTGGCTATAGACAGTGAAAGATATTGTCAAAATGTTAGTGTTCTAGCGCTGTAACGGCAGCTTGCACTGAGAAGGTTCTGGATTGTTAAGGTTTGCCGAGGTAATAATGCATTGTAAAGCGCTTTGAGCAATGTAGTAGATAAGGCGCTATATAAAACCAATCATTATTATTATCATTGTATTCGAAACAAAGTAAACGCGATTACCCGTCGTGAAATCTAGAACGGAAATCGTAATCATAAGAAACAGACTGAGCATTTTCTAGGTGTATACGTTAAATATCACCACTGGTTGGTCGTCTGCCTCTTTTATATCCCTTTGAAATTTCTCAATCATACTGGAACGTCACCAGCTTTCAGGAAGTACCACAACTTTAGACCTATGATTAGCGCTTGGGGCCGAGGCAGTGAGTCGGTCCAGAGAAGTTGATACCTCCCACTTACGAAGCGAACACCCACCCACTGACCCCCCGCATAACCGTAATTGATTGTAACTATACCAGGTAGACAAGTTCCAGCAAATACAAAGAAATTATCGAGGCTATGAATTGGACACTATTCATGAGTGTCCATAGTTTAATGAAGAGGAAGACATGTTGAATTATTTTTTTCCAATACAAATATACGAATGCAATGTTATTATTGTTGTACAGAAGTAGACTGACTTGAATAGTTTTGATCTATAGAACAAGATATATTTGGTGTGCAGACTGGGTCACACATTTACAAATTGTTCTTATGAACTGAAATTGTGCTGTAACTATTGGGGGCAGGAAATCAATGTCTTTAATGTTTTACTTCCAGCATCCCCAGCTAACCCTGGCATATGCTCCCAGAGTCGACGGCTACTTCCTGCATGATCTCCCGGAAAACCTGATAAAAACGGGAAATTTTAATAGAAATATCAGAGTTATGATGGGATATGTTCGAGATGAATCTTCTATCTTCATCCCCACTACGTTTGATGAACATGGCGGATATGACGTCACACTGTATGATTCGTTACTAACCGATTTTAGCACTGGGTTTCTTCACAGTGAAAAAATAAAGTCGGCCATAACGTGCTCCTACTCTCCCATGCTTAACAATACTCTGGAAAACGCAGTGACATATATGAATGTAAGCATAAAATCACAGGACATTATTAATAGTCTGTGGCCATACACTGTAACCTTTAATGATTTACCGAGGAATTCAGTGATTTATATATCAATCTTATACGGTACCAATTTTGATGCATCCAATGTGCTTTCGCCACATTATGTCTCGGCAGTAATGCTTATACCAAAATGTCGGAAATTTGAAACATGTAATTAGAAATTTGAAGAGGTGAAAAATGGAGTGCAAATATTTGGAACAATCAGAGCTATGCCTAAGGGAAATAATTCTTAATTTTGAAACAAGTTTCTAATTCTCTCACTGCAATTAAATAAATGTATTGATTCGTATTTTCAAGCTAGTAAGAAACTATATAACTACTGGGTTGTATTTGATTATTTATCATTGTTTATGTGTTGAAATGCTTAGAAACAAATCGAAATATTTTGGAATTTGAGATAGTAGAGGTGGTGATTAATTACAACTCGCGTGCAATGATCTTATTCGCTGGGTTATGCTTTGATCTGAACCATATATGAAGCTGAGCTATATTTTTTGTATTTGGCAATGCTACAATTTGATGTTAAACACAATTATCTTATTTGCAATTGGTTCACTCATGACACCCAAAGTTTGAACAATAGACCGATGGGAAGCCCACTGGTATAGAGAATTATTAGTGACTTTCTATACATATCATGCTTTTAAACGATACATCGATATGAAAACTTCAATGATTTCATGTGCAGAATTAATTGCCATCAGTGTTTGGGCTAAATTATGCTTAATCTATGCAACTTTACACGTGGAGTATGATGTAATTTTATTCAAATAAGTTTTTTTTTAATACTTTATCAGCTGGTATCTGACTTCGAGTTCAAAGTTCCCCATATAAATATGGCTTCCAGTTTCGTTACCAAGGGAATAGTCACCTGGCTGTACGAGTTCAATTATCTGTCACCAAACTACCCCGGACCCAAATGGAGGGGTAACATTTTACAAACTCCTCTTATTATGATATTGAAGAAAACTACAATAATTGCTTATTAATCGTGTTCATTACTTGAAAAATTAAATTTTGATACTGCAAAATGATGACTTCATCGAATGTGTCTTTATTGAAGGTGTTTACCATTCGAGTGAATTGTTTTTTGTGTTCGGAGCACCTCTGTATTCTGTGGATCCATGTCCAGGAGATGTAAAGGAAACTTGTCCTCAAATCTGGGAAACAATTCCTAAGTGGGACGACAGAGACAGAGAAATGAGTGACACTATTATTGATTTGTGGAGTAAATTTGCAAAAATGATCAAGAGGTACAAAAGTTTTCACACAATACACATGATTGATATTCTACATGTACTTGGCATGTACGAGTATATCAGAGGATAACTAATATAGTGCTTCGTTATTAAGATTCATATTACTAGGCTCTATCATGGAATATACTGTAGCTTATCTTTTCGAACACTCTGTAGTTTGATTACCCTAAATTATATTTATCACACAACTGTACTGTTTCCGGTTTAACACGGGTTCGGAAAAATGATATGAACTCGTAGCTGAGGTTCATAAGAATGCAAATTAGGTAGGTCAATCACGGGGTCAATCAATTGAAAACTGCACATCAACCTTCGAAACTGTAACACTTTGATGGTAAAAGACATTGTTTTGATACCGAGGTTATTCCAAGGGCATTTTGAGTCTTTTATGAAGTGAAAATAAGTGTAACAAAAATTTCAGCTTCTTCAAACCGTGACGTTGCAGACGACGTCACAATCGAATTGACGACGTCAAACAATAACAAAGTAAAAAAATTCGGATTGTGAAATAGAAAGTAAGTCAAAATATGCATTTAATGATTGTTGTGTGATAAATAGAATCTTAAACTCGTGCTTATGGCATATGGAATTTATGAAATTCGTTACCGGATTTAAATATTGCCCTCGCAAGGCTCGGGAAATATTAAATCCGGTAACTCATTTCATAAATTCCATATGCATAAGCACTCATTCAAGATCCTCTATTTATGGGATACACTAGTTGATTATCTATAGAATACATACACACTGTACTTGATTATCAACGCGACGGTTCATCTTTTGTTGCACACTGTAGTTCATTATTATGATAATGTGGTACATGTATATGTGATTTGGATATTATTCATCTTTTTACTGATACATATTGTGTTCTTCTTATCTTTGCAGCTCACATGACAGTTCAATAGCTCTAAATGGTGAAACACCGTGGAATGCATTTAACAAAGGCAAACAGCTTCTGTTCATTGAAAATTCAATTGAATTGCGCAACTACACCAAAGATCGAACAATGGACTTGTGGGATAAATTTGATTTTCTGAATTATTATGCAATTCCTGATTTTCATTGTAATATAGATTAGATGAAGTTAATTTTTATTTAATTTTGATGATCCATCTAAAAGCTTCAACATTAATGTAAGAGAACAATATTTGTTACAACGTGTCTGGTCCGACTATTTATACGGAAGAACTTTGAGTAGTCAAGAAAGGAGAGAGTGTTAGACTTGTGCAAGTAAATCACTGTACAATAGTCTCTATTCACGCGCGGGATGACGTTTGGTTCCAAAACGAGGCTGACCTGACAATCTTCAAATGTGCTGCGGATGCGAGGAATTAGGCAATGCGCAGACAACAATCTTCAATCCCGCTTATAGCCGAGATTGATTGCTTTCCGAAAAGAAAAGAAAAATGGAGGAATCTCCACAATCAACATTTTAATCAAAGCTACAGAGTCACCGATTAAAATACTGGTAGTAAAATGAGGAGTGAGATGTCAGAGCCAATTAAGTGAAGGTGATTTAGATTATCATTGCACTGCAGAACTCAGGAATTTGAATGAACTTTAACTAAAATAGGAATTAATGAAAGTTTACTCTTAACAACCAATATAATGAAATTCTCTCTCATTTTCTCCCTCTTTCTCTTTCTATCTATCTCTCTCTCTCTGAATACAACTTTTTGCATGTACTAAGACCAGTTTTAATTACATGCTTTCTTAACATTAAGAACAATGGCAATACAATAAGTAAAATAACACAATAGATATATATAAAACTTAACAGCATTGTATAAAATATAATAATAATTGTCAAAATTGATAACAATGTCCGAGAATATGTACACAACAATCTTGAAGACTTCACATTGTAATCATCATTACAGAAAAAAAGTTAAACGCTAGGTAAAAAATAACGATATGTATACCAATAAATAACATAGATATATCCTTGTATTTGATATCTAAATAACAAGAATACTGTGACATGGCAACTAACAAAAACTGTCCATAATTTATTATAGAGAACAACCCTGCATCACCTTTATGGTTCCAGTGCATTGCAAAAGAATTGCTAAATCATTGTAATTGACTTCAGTCATATTTGAAAATACCCATTTCTGATTACAGGTAATTGAAAAGAGTAAATTGAGAAGGGTGGGGTAGGACTACTACTTCATTAAGATCAAGACTATGGGCTCACGGCGGGTGTTACCGGTCAACAGGGGATGCTTACTCCTCCTAGGCACCTGATCCCACCTCTGGTGTGTCCAGGGGTCCGTGATTGCCCAACTCTTGTTTTTGTATTATATTTAGGACTTACGAGATTGATCACTGTTCGTTATCTTTGCCTTTACATTGAACAGAGAGACTATCACTTAGTGCTGACAGGAATGTACACAGCGGTACCTGAGGTGATGAGCATATATCACAATGGTACGATAAACGCATATACAACTGTTGGCAGCTCGCAAAACATGCAAATTCCTCCTATGTAATCATAAGGTATATAAATAACTAAATCGGTACATTAAGGAGGGGGAGGGGGAGCAAAATACTATATCATTATCATTCAACATTACTTCTAATCTGTTAATGTACTGCTAGGATTGGGCAGATAGTCAAAACTAAAAGCAAAATTGTTACATACATGTATTACAAATGTATATACGTCATAATCCGGTGGTTGTTGAAAAGCAGAACATCGCATTGCTAATGGCTACTAGATTTTGAAACTATAACTTTTAGGGCCTTGTACATAGACTACTCTTGTGTGGTTATGAGGGTAAAGGGTGTCCGATTGTGTGCACCAGACCGTGACGAAGTGTGAAGAATTTCTCTCTCCTGATGTTCTTTTTATCCAGCTCCTCTCCAAGTTTTTCCCTCGGCTCCAAGTAGAACTGTAGATGAAAACAAGGCAATGAAAATCCATCGCTTGTCTAACTCAGTAATCCACAAAATATAACACTCAAAATGTGCAAAAGGGAAATGATTAGAAATAGGAAGTAATTTTCTCGGAATTTAAGGGTAACTTTAAAAGAAAAAATATCCATCTTTATGTGGAAATTTCTATTTACTAGCCGGGGCCCTGCTTTACATTAAGACTATAAAAGCTCGTATATAGTTCTAAAGGTCCTCAACATTAGTCATTTTATGAGAATCCTACTTATAGAAAATTGTATACTACAGCTTAACATATTTTTATTCACATCAAAGTCACAATTTAGACACCGCAGAGAATAAAACAAGTTGCACAAGACGATTTAAGCCTTAATCGTAAGTTTCTTCTTAAGTAAAAAAGTCCTTTTCTCATTAAAACAACGGACGACTTGATGTAGATCTGGCATTACAATGGAATATATAATGCATATCATCTATTTACAGGCTCAGCAATATTTTATCCATCACACCCCTTTGTTGTGGTTCATAATGAAATGTAATTAAACAATTATAATAAAAAAAAAATCTAAAATGCTACCACAAATAGAAGTTTGACAGTGACCAACCTCTCGCGTCATCTTGAATGTTCCCCAGTGGATGCCAAGAGCATGCTCAGCCTTGACGTCTTCAAAGATCTTCACCGCCTCCTCAGGATCCACATGCATGGGTCTCATGAACCATCTGTAATTAGGGAAAAACTTCAGAACAGAGAGAGAGAGAGAGAGAGAGAGAGAGAGAGAGAGAGAGAGAGAGAGAGAGAGAGAGAGAGAGAGATATTAGTTAACAGAAACTAAATAGTAATGAGTCATTATGACATATCGTATCATAGCTGTTGTAGTGACGACGGTGTACGATGATATGATGCTGCCATCGTACCATCGCCATTGTCACCATCTTCCTATTTAATGTATTTACTTAAGCATGCGTGGACATGCGGACGTTTAAAAGCAGCTCCATAACAAACAAAAGCAAGAGAGTAAGAAACATTTGTTGATGATACATGGAAAGAATTTCCAAATTGTAAACACCAACAATTGTTTTGTTTTTGTCCATAAAATTTAGCAAAACAGAATGGTCATTATAGTTTAAACAATATTTTATTATGTATGATACATAAAAGGATTGGACAGCAGGCGTAGCCTATATAAGCCCTCTCCTTATAAAAGGGAACAATATTAGCTTTGATATACGGATATTAGTAAAACTATTGGGTACTCCACGTACTGTATCTTACCAATAAGCTAATACTTAGGACGAATGACACAACAGTTGAAAAACGAAAATGGCCGAGAGAGACTTTAAATAGTTCAAGACATCAATAATTGTTGAAATATTGTTTATAAGCAAGGCATATCTTCTGAGTGATCTTGATCTTTACGAAATGACCTTGAGTGATCTTGAGTGATCTTAGTCTGAAAGCCACTGCAAGACCTGTTAATTGTTTGTGTGATACATAAATGAAAATTAAAGATAACAAACACTTAAAACAGTGATTAATCTCAAATCCTACATGTATGCCCAGTACAAATTAAGAGGCAAACACGGACCTCGGGGCACACCAGATGTGGGATCAGGTGCGAAGGAAGACTAAGTATCCCCTATCGACCGGTCATACCCGCCATGATAGCGTGAAAGGAGTAACTCGTCTTCAAAGAACAGCATAAACAATTGGTATGTTAAACATATTTGAATATGGTCAAAATCTGATTATTATGAAAATAAGGAACATTATCGAAAATTACATTGACAAACCTTGGTCAACAAGTCCTTGTCTTAAGGAATATATCAACTTTTGATGAAAAGTTAAGAGATGCACATGAGTTCAGAAGGATGGACAGGAAATGCATATCCATGCAACGTGTCATCTATCCTAACACTGACATTCTACTGTTGCTAAGGTACATGTACGATGAAGCACGTGACAGCAATACGATTCCAGAAACCAAATACGTATAAATCTCATTACCTGGGGTAGTATGCGCCTATCGGAATTGCAGCAAAGTCTATTGGTCCATACTTTCTGCCTATCTGTTTAAATCCACTGCAATACCCTGTGTCTCCGGCGAAGTAGAAGCTGTGCTGCGGTCCTTTAACTACCCAGCTACACCACAGAGCCTAAAACAAGAAATCTCATTCTCAACTTTCCTTTTACTTATCATTACATGTCATTATTACTATTTCAGGAAAAGCCTGTCATTCAAATTTGATCACCCGTTTTAAATTCGTCCTACGTTGAAAGAGGGATAAGATAGAAACCGCCTTTGCTCATTATAATTTTCACCCGCAGAGGTGAAATGGACGGAGGAAAAAACCGGGTTGAATATTTCCCTAATGGTACATATCGTGCGTCCTGAAATTCCTCTATAGAGGCATTGTATTTTACCATATTCTTCCCATGAATATACACCGCAATTCTAATAATTTTTTACACCTCTCCCTTTTTGTAACCTTTACCTTCATAGAATCCAGAAGTGTCCGTTCACAGCGATGTTGGCACGGGACACTAACGAACTTAAAATCCGGTCTTCCCGGCATTTCCGCTTCATCCCACCAGGACAATTCAACAACGTTCTTACATCCAGCATTCAGCATCCATTCCTTAGTTCCCGCCGCAACAAACCACGTGATCTTGTCTTGGAATTTGGAATTGAGGCTTTTGACACTTCCATGGTCTAGGTGATCGTAATGGTTGTGGCTAATGATAACGGCGTCTATATGAGGTAGATCTTCTATCTTGCAGGGTGGCGGACGGTATCGTTTTGGTCCTGCGAATTGCACAGGGGAACACCTGTCACTAAATATAGGATCAGCAAGAATGGTGAGTCCGTCCATCTGGACTAATACACTGGCATGGCCTATCCACATCATCTGAATTTCCGAGTCCGGCGGATTTCGTAATTTCTGGAAATCTGGAGTTTCCACTGGTAACGTTTTGTCCAATTCCTGTTACGGAGAATGAAAATGCAATCTACTGTTAAATTTAAAAGCATAACAGCTCTTACTAAGAGGAATAAGAATAATTAAAATTTTCTAACAAATCTTTAAAGTTTAATAGATTGTTGAATTACATTGGTTTTCAAATGCAAATACTTTGTAATATGTCTTTCGATTGACTTGTGTTCCGAGGTTGGAGGTAATTCACTTAAGGGACATTAACGAAAAGGTATCATCGTGATACAAATTTGCAAAAAAAAAAAATAATTAAGAAACAAATATAAAAGTCAGGCATGGATTTTTCTTCACATAGTAATTCATGACACAACACTCAACAAGATAAGACTTTTAAACACCAAGTAATGAGAGAAAATGAGAAGACGGTTATTCCTATATCTGTAAATAATATTCCAAAGGTAATATCTGCAATAAAGACCAACAAAAGACTTAACACAGATTATTGTGGTACTCCAAAATACATGTACGTGTATCACTTCCAGTTGACAACAAATCTTCATGCCCACTCCCCGTTGTCTATTGATATAAAGATTTAATCTACATGTTGGTATTTCGCTATTTACATGTACATAGCGGGTCTAGAATTTTGATTTGAATTAAATGCCAGTATTTGGTATGCTTTGTGGAATGATATTAAAAAGAAATTTCTTTTTGCATGAACAAAAGATACAAACCCTCTGATTGGGAATTTTGCTGTGATCTGACTCGCTAAAGATCAGTTTGAAAAATTTGCCCATCCCGACTGTATCGGTCCAGGTGTCAAACGGATTTTGATATCTGCCATTTTTGTAAATTGGTCGAATCAGCTCTTCCTCCGTGTTCTCCATTATTTTCTCCAACAAAACGCAACCTGCAAATCAGTACAGTGTCTTAATCATGCTTAATGTTCTATCTGTTAAACTGAAGGATACTAATTATGAAACATAACGCATACTTGATTAAAATAGAACCATATTCATTGACTAAATATTGATATTGTTAAATATATATTAAAAGTCTAGGTACGATTCTCTAAAAGACCAAGCTATCATCAGTTCAATTTTGTAGGTTCTAATATAGATAATTGCTACGTGAACCCTCATCATTTCGTCATTTCTTTCTTTTTCTTTTTTTTTTTTATTGTTTTTGTGGGGTTTTTGGGGGTTGGTGTGTTTGTTTGTTTGTCTTTAATTCATTTTGAATGTTACGAAAAAAAGTTATAATCTCATAAGTTTCAAACAAAGTTTAAGACTGGGAAGTCTTATAGGAAGACAAATATTAAAGGACCATGTTTTCATATTTTTGTAGCAATATTCAACATCATCACCTGCATTTGGTGTTTATGTTTCTCAATTGATTCTATACACTAGAGCATGTTATGTATATAATCAAATTTGAAATCAAAATGAGTTGATGTTACAAGGTCTTCAACGATCTCATTTAAAGCTAACGATACTTTTTTTGCAAATCCTATGCCTTTATCTTATCTGGGAATATAATGACTATGGACTGCTCCGTTTGCCTTACATAGGGCTCGCAGCGTATTTGATTGGTCAACATGGATGCTGACTTAAGCTAGAAACCAGATGAAACCTCTGGTTTAACCAGGGGTCTGTGTTTGTCCAACTATTAATGCTATCTATTCTTGATCACTTTCGTCATCATAATTTTCATTCTTCTAAAGTATTCAGTGTATAACGCTGAAATACAACTTCATCAAAAGTCTCCTCAGCAATTCATGTTCTCGTGATTGCGCATAAAACAAGGAACTTGTGTTGTATACAGGAATAAGAGGCTACCTGTGATAGAACTCCTTAAATTATAATTAATTTGGTTTTTTTTTTTTTTTTTTTTTATTTATATATTTTTTTTTAATTTATTTAATTATTTTTTTTTGTCTTCGACCTTCATCCAGAACTTTTGTTAAGGTATTACTTAGCAAGTGGTATGTTACTTTGACAGTATGTGTTCAGATTCTGTTTTGGCATGTGCAAGACAAAAACACCTGTATAGGGCTATATCGAAAATATTCTCTTTGTGTCTCTACCTTTTTATTTTATGTAAAGTTTTTGTTTTGTCTTATTTGTATAGAACCTGTAGTATTAGTTGAATAAGACATAAAAACCTAGAGTACTAGTAAATCCACATACATCCACTTTTAACTCGATTTTGTCATATATATGTTATCACAACGTATACATGTACACATAAATTTGCACATTTTTAAAGACATTTGTCACGTGCTCAAGAGCAAACGCTTTTGATCAGAATTACGCCAGTGCCATTACAAAAGATATAACACCATTCAATTCAATCTCCTAAGACATCCTTTCGAATTCAGAAGGCGTTGCCATATAGAGAGATTGTAAAAATGCTCTTGACTACAGATCCAAACGGCGCCCCATATGTGTAGCTATATTGACATTGCCAACGATTGCCTTCGGAATATTAAAAATGATAGAGTATGAACTAGATAAATTACAAGGGGGCAAAAATCCTTGTCCATTAGAGATGAAAGATTTTGAATGAGTGAAACATCATGATAATATAATTAGATCTAGATGACTTACCCGTTATTTCCCCCGGCTCGATCACTAGGCTTACAAGTGTCCTTTTAACGTATACAAATAAACACGTATCTATCCGTGTACCACTATTATGGTGGGTGCGGGGATTCCTCCAGTGTGGGATCTAGGACATTGTCGATTGTGTAATATACCCGTGATAATTAGATGACCCGTGGTCGCCTATGGAAGGGAATCACCGCCATAATTCTATGTATCCTTCTTGTATTCTTAATTCTAATTTATATTTTACTTTATGACATTTTAAATTTCATGTTACCTTGTGCCATTTCAATCTCCATTCTTCATTTCCTACATCACATCCTTAATTCCATGTTACAATATTGCATTTTAACAGTTTTCTATTTTTAAGCATCCTCCTTGTATTCCTAATTAAAGGGACATGGACACGTTTTGAACTAAAAATGTTCAAATTTTAGATTGTCAATTTTGATGTCTAAAATGCTTAATCAAGTTATATCTAGTGTTCATTAAAAAAATGTAAAGTCAGTTGTTGATCGAGTTACAAGTAAGATACAGCGCTCACAAATCTTCGCTATGTAAACAAGGCCCGAGTCTTGTTTATGTTTACAAAAAGATTGTTTCACACTAGGAAGTCAACAAATGACGTTCACATTTTTCCTGACCATTAGAAATACCTTAGTCAAGCATTGTATAAACATTAAAATTAACTAATAAATAAGATAAGGTCACCAATAATTCTATACAGAATTTTTACCTCTCAAAAATCCATATGTCATTTATAAGGAAATGCAGGTCTGTCTTTTAACATATTTTCTTCTTTGTCTAGCATACCAAAAGTATGTATTGCGGGTTTTCTTGATGGCAACAAAGATGATATCTCTCATGACTCGCTGCTCCGTAACGTCATATGACGTGAACTTTCTTCGCATTTTCTTACGAGGACTACCTCACCACAGGCACTTGACGTTTTAAATATATTTGAAAAAAAAAATCTTCCCGTAAACTAATAATATGTCATACTATTAGTTTACGGGATCGGGAAGATTTTTTTAAAAATATATTTAAAACGTCAAGTGCCTGTGTACCTCACCTCTATATGCGCTTTCCGTTCAATGAAGCAATGTATTGCGTCAAAATTTTAAAACTTGTGAAAAGAGGTAACAATTCTTGATTTAAACATTCAATTTTTTTTTCCATATTAGTGCAGTTTATCAGAAATATGACTTTAAACATTGAATAGTGTATTGTTTGTATAATACCAAAATCCGACGTGCTCCGTGACTCGATTTTCGCAGTTTTAAATCTGAAATAGCTTTTAGATGTATCGGAATATATTGGTACCTCCAAGTTTTTAATCAAAATTAGTTGGATTTGTGGTTGAAACATATCTACCAAATTTGGTTATAATATGACGTTAATTAAAATAGTTATGACAAAAGTCTACGTATTTTTTGAACGGCCATCGTATAATAGATATTAGGGGATCTGCATGTAACTTAAGGATTTGTAGCCCTCCTTTGATTTGAATGCTTTAAAATTGATTTAAAAAATTGCAATTTATCGCCAGTTTAAGGACTTTACTCTCCCCCTTCCCAGTCCGTCCTTTGATCGAAAAAGGAAAAAGTCCAAACTTAGACTTTGAAAAAAAATGTGGATTCTTCACTGGGACACACCCACAATGCGTACCTTTTAAATGAATAAATCATATACCGTAATGATCATGTAAAATAAATGAAAGTATGATAATGATATTATAAAAAAAAAAAAAACCCAAATAAAGTTTGGCTTAGAGAGGAGTATATTTCATCGAGTGGATTGATCAAAGGTATTGCGATTTTAAATGCTTGTTATATCCACAGGGGCTCGGTTTATTTGCTCCAAAATAATAAATTATGTAAATAAAACCCACCCCTAAATAATATAAATAAAATCCACCACCAAAATCCGCATATTTCGTCGTTTTAAAAAAAGGTGTATCATATGTACATGAGATATACAACTTTTGGTTGTATATAAATTAAGTGTTTTAAACATCACGCTCTCCGTGGGTCAATTTTCTGTTGATCGTCGATTAGACAGCACCCAGTTACATAACCACGTTCTACATAATGCCATAACGGCAAGTTTACGTCCATTCCTGATGTTACAAACATGAATGGTGAACGAAGGATGTGAATTTTTTCCCCCTTTAAATCCCAGCTGTGTGATGTGTAAATGAAGTATAGAATACAGAATAAAAGCCGCGGCGATCGAGTGATGGTGAGTGGCATGCATTGTAAACGTGCACATATCTCGCTTTTATTTGTTTACAACGTAGTGTTGTTATTTACTAGGCCTACAGTACATCTCTCTCTCTCTCTCTCTCTCTCTCTCTCTCTCTCTCTCTCTCTCTCTCTCTCTCTCTCTCTCTCTCTCTCTCTCTCGTTTACTTATTACGGAAGCTTTGTTTGTTTACATAATTTTCCTTCAGATGGAAAGCCATTTGGGTATTTATTAAGCAGAAATCGAGTGATGAAATCGGTGTTTTAAAATTGAAGTGTTATTTCAATACGTGTCATTGATTTTAACGTACATTGTAGTGTTAAAAGTGTGCAATATCACAGACGGTTTCCACCACAAGAGCAATGATATGTGATACATAAAATGAGATTATTTAGAATGTTTAAAGTAGGGGTCTAGTAGCGTGAC
>CAJDSM010010282.1:0-10602 GCA_903981925.1 Ostrea lurida | reverse complement strand
TATTTTTTCCATTAAATGAATCTTCATTGAATGCTAAACTCTATGAAAAAAGATAAATGCATACTGTAAAATCATTAATTTTCGTTGGGGATTTTCATGGGTAAATAAAAACAAAGAAAATTAATCCACAATGAACGTTATCACTTATAATATGAACAAATTGTAAATCAACAAATATTAATGTCAACAAATTCATTATTTGAGTAAAAACCACAAAATTTTAAACCCATGAAAATAAATGATTTAACAGTATCTAACATAGTGTAATCAAGCACATATACCAGTACATTTATCTCACTACCTCGATACATTCCTTGTCTACATGCATCCCGTGACTTGCTTGTACTCACCATCTGAGGATCCGTGGAACGACTGACCCAGCCTGATATCAGCTTCAGGGTCTCCTTCTTCACGGTCCTCATGCTGCGTATGAGCGGCTGCTTTGTCACGGTCTCGCCGTTTGTTGCTATGGCACTGCTGATGTTCTCACTCATCACTTTGTACACATTCAGCATGTCCAAATAAATTCTTCCTAACTGTAAGACACAACACAGAAAGTGTTCACTATAGTCAGACATAATTTGGTAAAATTCTCAAACTTTCTTTTTTTTCAACTATTAAATGACTATGTCACTACAATAAAAAAAAAAAGAAAAAAAGAAAACTGACCTGCACTACATAAGGATGGCCCAGTGCTTTGCAAGCTCGAACATTTGTCTTGAGAATGTTTCCTAGTTGTTTGACAGCATCAGGGTCCTTCAGTACTTCCACATTCTGTGTGGCCTGGTTAATGATTCCATCCCAGACTTGGTTTGGTAACAACAGATATCGTTCTATCAGATGCTCCTGAGCTACCTGGTCGTTCTGTGCACTGATCATCATCCCCACTGCCTCGTAGAACGTGTGCACCTGCGGGAAAAAAAACCTTTACTTGTAGGATCTTAAGTTTTTTCAAACTGTTTCCATTCCAAATCAAATTTTCATATTCCCATGGAATCGCATTACAGAGAAGGAAATGAAGCACCTCTACCACTTGGTGAAGTTGATTTAATTGCACACAATTTTCTGGGGGAACTAAGAATCCGTAAACTACGCAAACAAATATTTACTGTGTGCACTAACAGTCGTCAATCACAAGATGGCAAGTTACTATGGATCAAAAGTTCTACTAATCTGTCAAACAGCTTTTCATAACATCGATCTATTTCCAGATCATTCAGAACTGTTCCCATGTTAGTTAAGCGATTCCTTACCTGTTGTGGTTGTAGATCACAGATGATCGTGTTTATTCCGTTCAGAATTTCCTCTATGAATGGCATTACTTCTCCCACCTGAACCTGTACAAAATGTCGCCTGCACTTCTGGGCAATCTTGATGAAAGTATCACATGCCATGTCTTGTACACCATCATGTGTCTCTGTCAAAAAAAAAAAAGAGTAAAATTTACATCTAAATTATCATGAAAGGTACCAGTAAATTCCTCTATGAATGTCACAGTGAAATGAATATGCACCCTTTTCAGAGCTGCAATTAAGTCTATCCAAAAGGAAACTCACCATGCATGAACTCGAAGAGCTTGTTGACAACTGTTTTGAGGAACCTCCAGTGGGCCCGCAGAAATCGAGGATACTGTCCCACTACATACATGATGTTAGAGGCTACAATGGCCTTGTTGTCCTTCCCTCTCTTCTGCTCACACAACCCCAACAAATCCTGTTCAATCATACATTCACATTCTTAATGAAACATTAGATTCAGGCTACTGGGCAACAAACTATGTGCAGATAAACGATAGTTTCAAAACCCACCACAGTAAGATATTGATGGAAACTGAACCATTTTATGTTACCTTGATAACAGTGACAAGAAATCTTTTTTCGTCGTCCTCATGCATGGCTCCACTGATGGATCCAATGGCCCAGCATAACTGATAAAAAGAAAATTCGTAATTCAATATTTTTTTTTCACAAGCCCCAAGAACAGCCTGTAAACTTCCATTTTAATACTTCAATTCCTTGTCAGCTTTCACACAGACTTGAGAAATACCAATGACTCACTGTGTTAAGGTTTTTCCACGACCATTCTGTACCATCCACCTGATGATGAAGTTTTTCTGTCATGATTGATTCTGTGTCATTATAATCCAAGTGAGTCAGGTACACTGCAAAAAAGATAAAGCAAATAATGCAGAAGTGAACTCGGTATACACCAACAGTATCCTCAATTTAGGATGACAGTTAACTAGCATTCCTACCTAATGTTTCTCTCATGTTTTTGTACAGATTAATGGAGTCTGTGTCTTTAAGGAATTCCCTGACCACCTCTCCCTGTTCATTCTCGACAATTAGGACTTCCTCTGGCTTAGCCATTCTCGATATCATAACTCGTCGTACCTGTTCAATTAGAGTTTAATTAAAGTCAATCCTAAAAAGACCCACTTCAAAATCTGTTTACAGAAAAGGAATACAAGATATAAATGAATAATAAATACTAGACTTGCGTTTACCCTAGATAGGACTTGCGTATAGAGCTGTCTTCTGGCAGGCACATCATTGTGGTGCGGTTTTCCTATGAGTAGGGGGGATGTGTTGGAAGAAAATGGACTCTCTCTGTAGAGATCAGCAGCCAGTGTGTTCCAGTACTCCAGCGCAATCTTAAAGATTTCCACCTCCTCCACTTCTGATATCAGGATCAGGTAGTGAAGGGCCTAGAAATTACAAGAGTACAACATTTAATACATGTAGCAGAATTTAAAAAGAAAGATAATCAGTGAGGCAAAACATGCAGTTTCACTGAGAGTATCATGCTAATGTACTGTAAAATCAATTATTTTCTTGGGTTTAAAATATTTTTGGTCTTGAAACTAATAATGAATTCGTTCACATTAATTTTCGTTGATTTACAATTCATTCCTATATATATATATCATAAGTGCAAAAGTTCATTGTGGATTTATTTTTGTTGTTTTTATTTACCCACGAAAATAACGAAATTAAATCCCAAACAGAAATTAACGATTTTACAGTATAAATTACCGATATTTGTTTATTTTGCAGCCGGTTTACTTTTACACACTTACCTCCAATAGAACACTGTGCAGGTCTTGTTTCCTCTCGATCAGCTGACCGTGTTCCTTGAGATACGTACACAGGAACAAACTGAGGTTCTGTATAAATTTCTGTTCATCATCTGTCCCTTTCTGATACGCTTCTTTCAAATTTGTTTCCAAAGGCAACATCTGGACAAACAGAAATGGTTCTTTAACAAAGTGTTACGACAAAGACTCTATCTAAATAAAATTCTTTATATTAAATAAAGTATCTGGACAATTCTAAAGAATTTCAAGAATACACTTTAAACTGTTACAACAATATGAGCTGAAATTGGTGGCAACTTGTCCTCTGTTCATCAGGAGAGGCTACAGTTGAACCTCATTATCTCGAACTTAATGGGACCAAGAAAAAAGTTTGAGATCTCCATGAATTCGAGATATTGAGGGTAAAAATACTAAGAAAAAAGGTGGTTGGGACCTCCAAATTAGTTCGACATAACCATATTCGAGATATCAGAGTTCGAGATATCGAAGTTTAACTGTATATGATGATTACAATACATCACTCTGCATACATTTCATGTAAACTCACTAAATACAACTGTACTGATATCCATTCATTTGAATATGCCATCTATCTCATTGACCCTATCTAGTTATCTTACCATAAGCATTACAAAGATAACTTATTGTAAGGGAAGCATGTGCAAGTACTGCAAGATGCAGTAAACAATTGGCAATCAAAGATGTCAGGGAAGCATGTGCAAGATGCAGTAAACAGATGGAACAAGGAGTGAATGTTTGGGGGTTTTCACCCATGAATAAAATAACTTTTAATGATATAGGCAACATAGTATGTGGAACNAAATGTTTGGGGGTTTTCACCCATGCTTAAAATAACTCTTAATGATATAGGCAACATAGTATGTGGAACACAATGCTATCTGCAGCAATGCTGAATGTTTCATTTTGACATTTATTCTTCACACAAGGAAATCCAATGCTCATACTGTTCTCTTATTTGGATCCAATACCAATTGAACTGTCTACTTAGACTTAAGACTTCTTATACCAGGCACTGATTTAGTATCAACTAATATCTGTGCATACGTAGAACTTCTCTGTTGCAGGAACTGTAACTTTGTTATTCCATCTTCATGGCCATTTTCTTGATTGATTAAAAGGGTGCCGACTTCAATTTACAAGTACACTTACAAAATTGCCACCAACTACAACTCATATTACTTTAGACATCTTTCAAAATTTTAATACAAGTATATTTATTAAATCTATTTCTTTGTTCAAGTTTCAGTATTCAAAGTACAGACTATTTTCTTACCTGTTTAAGTTGAGTCATAGTGAGATTGAACAGGTGTACAAATTGCTCATCATACTGTTGAACACAGACAGCAGCTAAAAAATATACAAAAGAAATTAGCTGATGAAATAAAATCTTATATGATATTTTGGTTATTCTTTTCCAAGTATTCAAAGAAATTGATCTACATGTATTGTGAAATGTACAGGACCATGTGACAAGAATATGTTACAAGAGATATGTCAATCATACTGTGAATGTGTAGCGAGGACAATGATTCACGCTGTCCCAAAGATTGGGCTGGTCTTGAATTAAAAACACCATAAGACAATCTCTCAATGGTGATCTAACAGATGGTGTCAGAGTAAAAGACAAAGTATCACAAGGTTACTCACCTATTTCTGTTAAGCACTTGAGAGTGATATTCCTGAAGAGTGGAACATTCAAAAACTGAAAAAAACCCACCCAATTATTATTTTGAAGAGTTGGTAGAAAGAGCTTTTTGAAATTTCACTACTATCAATCTACACATTTCAAATCTCTTGTGCCTTTATTTTGTTTAGCTGTAACTCCCATATGTGGGAGTAGAGAAGAAGATTTTCTAAGATTTAATACATTTTCACTGTTTGGCCAAATTGGCATAAACCCTTGACTCAGAGGCCATGAATTTTACAATTCTAGTAGGGGTCTTCATAGACATCATAACCAAGCACTTAGTTTTTCTCCCACATGTGTGAAAGTAAAAAAGATTTTATTTGAAAAGAATTGGAATGGTAATTATCAAGAAGTTAAAAATGTCCCATAACGACGATGGATGCAGACCAATTATAATCTAGGTCCGGTGACCTAATATCACTATTAGAACATTCTAATTTCCACACTGACAAAAAGACAACATAAATAACCCAAATACAGCAAATAACTTACAAAGTGCTCGCTAAATTTAACCCGCGAAAGAATCACTGAGATTTACATTTCCAACACATTTTTTTTAAAGAAATCATCATAAAAGATGAAGTTCAAATAAGGCTCTGTTACCTTATAAACAAGTGTGGTGATCAATTTCGTTTCAAAAATGTAACCTAATGGAATCCAGTTCAGGAAACGCAGGAGAGTTTCCAACGTAGATCCAACCAAAGGTGCATTCTGGGAGTTATCCTACAAAATCAACATATATGTAACTACACATCCAGAGAACCACCAATGGACATTCTAAATAAAGAAAATTCAAAATGCAACTAATATTTAAAAAAAAAAATTGTTCAAAAGAACAGATATTCAATAATCTTCTGAAAGTCGACATACAAAACCAAAAGTTTTCTTCCCAATGTTTTAGTTCACTGCTTTGAATTAAGAGTTTTGATTGCCCGTATATTGTTTTGTCAAAGACCTTACCATGACAAATTGGCACAGCTGGAAGATAGAGGAAAATTCACTACACATGCTGTCCTTTAAATGCTTAGCTTTTGCCTGTGTCATTTGACCACTGCTGAAGTCGAAGACCTCTTCACTAAAAGAAGAAAGGCATAGATATTTCAGAATCTACATACACCACACTGCATAGTGGAAAAATATAATTTCATCATTTATTCTTGTTCCCTTTAATACCTGAGTAATTTGAGAATAGTCAAATTATTCTGACACAATGATTCATTTGTTTTACTAGCTCCTACAATGTCACTGATGAATGATGGCCAATTTCTGGGCCATTCATATTTCAAAATCTGAAAAATAAAAAAAAGGCAAATCATTTACTAGAAATCTTCCGAGTTTTAAGATAAAATTTAGAAAACGAACAAAAAGAGAGAAAAACTTTGAATTACTGAAACAAATGATTAATGTTAGACAAATGTGCACAGAACAAAAAATTCTTCTATATTATCATATGCAATTTTTACTCAATAAACCAAAAATAATGTAGTCATTGAAAATATATATGTTGAATAGAAATGTTCAAATATTTTTTAAAAATTTATTATTTAGCAAAACTGGATTTCGCTTGAAACAAATTTTTGAGGTACATCGATAGCTCTACATAGCATTATCCCTTCAAAATAGTGGTCCTTATCTAACAATAAGTGGAACAGAATTTCAAAACATCAATGCCAAGTTTGACCACAATCAAGAATTGATGCATTGTTTATTTTAATGTAATTCATTTTTATATAATTTCTGCAAAGTAATACTACAAAGCTAAATATGCCTTAGTGACAAGATTTTAAGAAGCTAACAGATCAATCTTCAATACATGTAGTGTAGAAGCCTGAAGGACTGGCAGGTCAGGGATTACATACCTGGACTAGGATCATGTTGAGTTTTCCAACATACACTTTCTCTTTCTCCAGTAAGGTAGCATCAGATGATGTTTTGATGATTAAACCCACAATGTATTTCTTTATACCTGAATACACAAAACAAACTCAAGTGTCAAAAACAGTGCACATATACACAAAGCTTTTGCCAACTGCTTCATACCTCCAAGGCTCTACAAGAGACTATCAGAACGAGATTTATCAAAATGATGGCCCAACAAACAAAACTTGCCTTCACACTGTGCTCTTGGCAGCACTTTCCATCGTGTTTTAATAACATTTTCTAGAATTTGGAGAGCATAGTACTTGGTCTGCTGATTAACAGAATACTCTAAAATTGTGTCAACTCGTGTCCAGGAATCTGGGTGTTCCTTCAGCGTCGTCAAGACTTCCTGTGCCATTCGTTGCTGAAATGCAAACAAATCTTACTGCTAAGTGTTTACACTTAAAAAAAAAAATAAAAATAAAAAAATAGCAAGTATGAGATGGACTTTGATCTCAATCCTTAAACCAGCAACATCAACTGATGAGGAGTGATGGCGTATCAAAATTCCTGTTAGTCACGTCGTCACTTGTTCATAGCAATCATAAGAAGTAATTTCATTACAAATTGGTGTAATTTTGAAAATGTGGTGTAATACTGCATTTCCCTACCAGTTTGCCAACTTCAGTGCATTTCACACGCTACATTACTACACAACATTTTACAATAGCTCATCTTCAAGTCAAATCGTGTAAAACTAAATAAGCATTAATTTTATCAATGACTCAGTGTAACTGCAATTTAAAGGCTAGTGACTGTGTATTAGTAACTTGAATAGAGTTGAAAAAAGTAAAGTTGAATGAACAACAAATTAACTTTATCTGGTCTATCACCAACTATCTCAAATATATGTAAAACAATACACTCCAAAAGAAAGTTTGACTACCAAAGGGACGACAAATGGAATACAAAACATATATTGTCTATAAAAATTTCTTATTTTGTCTTTCCATAAACTCTGACTGTGATAATGTTCTTCTTGTAACCTTAAAAACATTTCATATATATCTGTGATGACAAAACTAACCAAGGGATCAAGATACTTACAACGATTATTTTACATTGAACATGTTTATACCTGTGGTCCATTTCCTGTGTACATCATGGTGACAACATTATCCAGCAGGTTGATGTCCAGCTTCTGACTGAAGTCCAGAAGCTTGGCTGCTTCCTCCGAGAGGTTAACCGAATTCATTGTTATGGGTGGCATCAAAATCTTTTATGAGGAAATCACCTGCAATTGGAAAACAAACAATTTCACTTTCCTAATAGTCAGTCATTATCAACTGCAGAATAACCTACTCAAATTCAATCATTTNACCCTAATAGTCAGCCATTATCAATTGCAGAATAACCTACTCAAATTCAATCATTTCACTAGAGCATTTCACATGTAAAAGAAGCTATACAGTGTGACCAAAAATGCATGTACGAGTGAAATTGACAAAAAATGCACTTCAAACACTGTGAAGTCATTTACCTCATTCAGTACCAAATACTTCTCTAGTTTTGAATAATTTCAACAAAGATGTATTTGTGAAACACTGATGTCCCCAGATTACAACAAAGTCAATAATTTTCAAACTTGATTAGCGGTCAAGTTTTACAAATTGGAAGGTCCTCTTACAAGAAATGCACATCTGCTATTAAACTATGAGAGCAGTTTCTTGTAGTTTAAAAGGTGTGACTTAAATTTCTTCTGAAAATTAGGTCAAAGGGTAAATGCAAGACTTTCTCATAGATCATGTATATATGTAAAACTTTGATCCCCATTGTGGCCTGAAGCTGCCCACTAGTGTCATATGCTTTAAATAAACTGGAATCTGCACTTCCCAAGGATGCTTGTCTATCAACATGACGAATCATAGATTTGTAATGTCCTTCAAATATAACCCTTTGTACTTCAAACATCAATCCCTTATAAGGTTAATCTTTTTCAAGATTTGTGGTTCTTGAAGATCTTAATATATACCAGCCCCTCTCAACTTTTATTTTTGAGCATCTCGTGGAAGAGGAGATGGAATCCTGGTGGTTCTGGAGAAGATGAAATTGAAATTTTAAATCCCAATTTGGATCCGAATATAGGCCATTTCCCCTCCCAAAAATTGTCCATTTCCCCCCAATTTAGCTTGCATTTTCCCCCAATAATAAAATTAGGAAAAGAAAACACAACTGAAAAATATAAACTTTCGATGTGAATAATATACGTCAAACTTAACAAAGAGTTATGGGAATGTTGATTTCGATAGAATAATTGAAAATATTAGATGGTTAAAGAAAATATTTAAAAGTTGTGTAGAA
The DNA here is from genome assembly GCA_903981925.1 of Ostrea lurida. NCBI lineage: Eukaryota > Metazoa > Mollusca > Bivalvia > Ostreida > Ostreidae > Ostrea > Ostrea lurida. The sequence continues at coordinate 1,576 of CAJDSM010010282.1, read as the reverse complement.
TAAAAAAAATATAATGTTTGATACCTTTTTAAACTTATTTACGATAAAACTGATTTTTCCCAATTTGACTGAAATATCGACACTTTTTCCCAATTTGAAAGCCACAGGACCCTTGTAAAAAATATAGAAATATCACTGATTGCAAATGCGACAGCCCCGACTGACATGGCATGCTTTGGAGACTTCTCGTGCAACTAGCTGATATAACTAGATTTATAAGCAACTGTTTTGTCTATCCTTGTGATGTGCATACTATATATATATACTTGAAAGGATGTGACCAAATTTGGAATTTCGCTGAATCAAGTCTCTTTACTCTTATCACCTGATATCTGTTTTATTTATTGACTCGAGATCTTTCATAACGTTACTTCAGAACACAGAGGCATATGTTTTAAAACAGAAAGCAATCAGCACACTTTTATTTTTTTCTTTTCTTTCAAAACACTTGTGAACCCTAGATCTATCATGAATTAATTAAAAAATAACATCCGCAATTTGAACTGCGCACCCAACAGCCAAGACAATAACATGACTGTTGCATCATAAACACATGAACAATTCTACCAAAATGATATCGGACCACAGTTCAAGAATGGGCCGTTTTGTTTTGAATGTCTGTAGCAATGCCTAGGCGTAAACCCGACACATGATGTTATTTTATATTTTTGAATTCAATTTTTGATGATGTTATTTTATATTTTTGAATTCAATTTATTGCAATCAAACCGTTCACAAGTGTTTTCTAACTTTTATTATTGATCATATAATATTCTACAAACATATTTAAATTCATTCATACAAAGGTATAATATACTCTGCCAATCATTGAAAGAGTTCAATCATTGACCGTATGTCACCAGTAATTTTCCTTTCTTATAGACCGCGCAAATTCGGTCAGTCACGTGATAATCATGAATATGCTTCCGTAGCTTCAAATATGGCGGCCTCCATAAAAATGAAAATCTTTAATGAATTGTGTATCTCAGACACACTTTTGGGTGTCATTTCAGCTTATAACGATTAAAATATTCCACATAAATGTACACTCACCTCGGAGAACTTTTCCACTAACATACACCCAACTTTTTAAGAAAAGCATCGAAATTTTCTCAACCGGTTGAAACTGGAACACAACCGCCATATTCGTTGAACTTCGGAAATATCCGTAAATGAACGATATTTCTAATATCATGATTCTGGGGTTTATTTAATGAATTCGAAACTCCAAACTATATTATTCGTTTAAATTTGAATATTTCAACTATTTTGATAAATATGTGCTGATGCATTTGGGTTATGAGCTAAACTAATTAATTTCCGTATCTTCATTCTTATAGTTCGCGTTATTTCATTGGATATTAGGTACTTGGCAATCAAAAGTATGTTTTACGAAATCAAACTTTTTTATGTCTATTATTCACTTGAGTTAATATTTTTCTTGTTGAAACGAGTATGAATTCTTATATTAAACATGTCTTGTCGTCATAGGAATCAATCACTTCATCGAAATTGATTTTAAGAACGTGGAAAATTTTTCCTATCTTATCCAATCAAAGTATTTGTTACAAAAGAC
>CAJDSM010010280.1:0-13306 GCA_903981925.1 Ostrea lurida | reverse complement strand
TATTTAATTGTGAGTCGATGGACGAGGAGAGCATGAAACATTCTTTAACCTTATTTGTCACTTCTTAAACACTTATCATGTCAGTGTCGATTCAGTTCAGAGATTAAACCACCAAAGCTTGATTAATGAATAATTTGTTACCTTGAATATGAAAAAATTAGCGCATTAAACGGAAAATCATCTCATTTATCATGCAATGGAGTTGCTAACTTGTCGTTTTTACCATCGTATATCTATGTTCACATTGAAGCATAGTCGAAGAGTCATATTAATTACTAGTACTTGGCTCACGCTTCACACTGAAAGACTATAACTAACTGTGATCAATCTCGTAAGTCCCAAATTGAATAAAAAAAACCACAAATGTTTGACAAATACGGACCCCTGGACATACTAGAAGTGGAATCAGGTGCCCTGGAGAAGTAAGCATCCCTCGCCGACCACCAACATCAGCCGCAAACCCACTGTCGAAACGTTATACAGCCATTTTCTCCGTAATCTGTCTAGATTATCACTGGAGGCTGTACTATGTGGGATTCATGTTAGATTTATTTAAGCTTCAAAATAAATAAAATATGCGTATGTCACCATTATATTGTGTATACTATCCAATCAACTGATAATGAGAAGCATCTCCTTTGAGCCTCATTTTACTATTGCAATCTCATATCTTGTATCATATCTTCTAACAAATGAGTATGTACATGTACATAATATATCTTTCTTGCAGCTTATACGTCCCAGTGTGATATTATAAGAACCCAATATTCGTTTTATTATTTTTCTTTCATCATTTTGCTAAATATAATCTTAAAATTTAAATAACCGTCAGATCTAATGCACACCTGAATTGAGTTTGCTAAGTTAAGTTTCATTCTGTTATTTCATTGGTTCTTCGATTTCATTGGTTATTTTGTATTCCTTTATCCAGTAATAGAGTTTCACTTTTAATATAAATTTACCGCGTTTTATAGTTAAATCAGAGCAGTAATACGTTTCGATGAGTAAATTTAATCTGGTCTATATCATCTGCATCTTAAGGTATGTAACTTCTATATTTAATTATGTGTTTCATTACCAGTGAAAGTCTTCATTTACATTATTAATTTGATTGCAAGTTTTCTACTTTATTGTATTTTTGCAGTCAAAGTTTGATTAAGTTTGAACTATTATATGAGTCTGTAAGATCTAAATTTAAATTATTTACAGAACACAATTCATGTACATCGTTTTCATAAAGTATAAGATTCTTCTGAAACGTTTACTGTAGGTAACTTACTAAAATTGTCATTATCATCTTTGTAATATCATTTCTATATGTTTCACTTATATTTTGTCTGTTATTGTAGGTCAATGCTTCTTGCATATAATAAACTGAGAAACTCAACATCTGCCTTTCTGCTCGGTTATACTAGTAAAGCAAAGATTAAGTAGAGATGCAAAAGCTATTGTTGAGTGTACATCATATTTCAGAATGCGATTCATTTTGGTCTATATATCTTGATTTTGCCATACCAAATGGGACTACTTTTTTCATAAATAATGTAGATGTAACTAAAAGCATGTCATCCTGTTAATTTTCATGCTCAATTAAGAATACCATGAAATTGAAGGTAATCTATCGCAACTTATGGAGGAAGAATGTCTATATATTGTAAGTGTAAAAGATTACACGCCTTTGACAGGGGTGGTAAAGATGTCATATGTAAGGTTGTAACCACCACTTTGTAGAGCATTACATTTTTTGTCATCAAAATGTTTCGAATGACAAGTTTGAGAAAGGTAACTTGTGTGTGCAGATCAATAACATCTATATAATATACATGTAGATACTTGAAAGTATTTGTTATCAAAAACAAAAATACAGACACACATGACATGTCTATCTTAGGTTTGTTGAACGATGAAGATCAGAAATGTTGCCAAAAAGTCGCATAAAGAAGAAAACGCATTTTCTGCATCTAATTTTTCGACATATAATTTCAAATAATGTATTTTATGATTTAATTGAAGTTGAGGGGTTTTTTTACATTGTAGATTGTTCCTTTATAAAAGAAAAACTGGAACATTGAAATATTAATATCTTGTGATATCCAAATAAATGAAAAATAAAAGACACCACACAGTCATATATATCTGCTTTGTACTTTATTAAACATAGACATTCATGGCAAAAACTACTCCACTTTATGACAAACGTGACGATTTCAGTTTCTCCGTCGTTAATTTCCAATATTCATATAGTAGCATTCCACCATCACCTACATATGGTATGCATGTCTCTCAACTTTGTCGTAATGCACGAGCTTGTTCTGCATAAGATCAGTTTTTCCAATTGAAGCAGGCTACGTACAAACAAGTTTTGACAAGGTTTCAAGCTGTCACGTTTGAAGGCAGTGTTTCTCAAATTCATAATGATCTAGTTTGCCAGTTTGGTCTGTCATTGAGTCAAATGCTGTCTGACGTGTTTGATAGCAATTGTTACGCTGTTTTTCATACAATTATTTTAATTACAAATTACTCCATTTACCTGACCAAGTCATAAACTCACGGCGGGTGTAACCGGTAGAAAGGGAATGCGTCATTCTACTAAACACCTGATCCCACCTCTTTTGTACCCAGGGGTCCGAGTTTGCCTAACTTTGGTTTTGTATTCTGTTTGGACTTACGAGTTTAATATCTTTTCGTTATTTTCGCCCTTTAATGAAGATAGGTGTGATCTATCTAGCAAGTGGAACGGAATAACGCAAAATTAGTTATTTTGCAGTTTTGTTGATTACCAAAATGCTTCTGTTAATGTTAACCAAAAACAAGTTCAATTTTTAGTTTAGCTCGCTCTGCCATCTTTGGTCAACTACTTACTACTTACAATAATCAGTCACTGCATGGTATAAATTTAAAATCCTGTGATGGATTTAATCCAGATTATCTAACTTCTTCTCATGTACAAAGGAATTGATACAAGAGGAGGGACAATGTTCCTTTTTTTTCTTCCTCTAAGTGAATGATTTTGAAAATGCATTTATTGATCATTTATATGATGAAATTGAGTTTAGAAATGTAGCATTGTTTTTCTTAATGTACGCTGATGATACTGTATTTTTGAAACAAGTTACAGGTTTACAATCTTATCAAAGTATGGTAACAAATTCGACTTGAAAAGTTAACATTCAATAAAACAAATTCTTGTCTTACGAAATGGAGCGAAAATAAATGTCAGCAGCATATGATTTTACAATGGTAGCAAACTAGATGTTGACAGTTTTGATGATTTTGCTCTTACCTTTTTAAAGGTAAATTTGCAAAATCTCAATGCATTATCGCTGATGAGGGTAGAAAATCTGTGTACCATATTCTTAGAATTTGCAATAATTTCTCAATACCATTGCAAACTTTGTGTGTTTCATACTTATGTTTCGAGTGTTTTGAATTATGGTAGTGAAATTGGGGTTTTAGTTAAGCCGGGTACTGATGGTGAAAATGTGCAAGTAGACTTTTGTAAGCGAATTTTTCAAGAAAACAAATGTACTATAACTTTTTACTTACAATGAACTTGGTCCTGTGCCAGTGTATAATTCACACAGTCATAATAAAAATTGTTATATATTGGTTGAAACTTCCTAACACTAGAAATTGTATTTGCCAGCCTTAATACAAATAGGCGAAGGTAACATCGTGTTAAACGTAATCATAATCCAAAAAACATATACAAAATCGAGTGTTGGGCAACACGGACCTCCGACAAAGCGAAGGTAGGATCAGGTGCCATGGAGGAGTAAGCATCCTCTGCTGACCGGTCACACCCGCCGTGAGCCCTTAGTCGAAATAAAGTAAACGGGATTACCCGTAAGTCAAATCTAGTAGGAAAATGACAGTCTAACAAAGTGTATGAAACAAATCAGTCAACATATGACTTAGTGATACTTTGTAATCGCAAACAAGGTCATTGTAGCGACCGTAGAATTTGCGAAATGATGACTTTAAACGAGATCCGTTATAACCCTGCAACTTCAACTTTTTTGTTAGTAGTTGACCTCGCTTTAAAAAATCCGCATACGCATAGCATGCTCTTGCGTATCGAATCAACTGCGAGATATAAACACCATAAGCAGGTGATAGTGGTATATTACTACATAGAAAGGGAAAGTTGACGATTGCAAAGTTAAAGTCATCACGCTTATCATATAGTGTAGTTGTCAGTTGATATGATATGATGGCATTAATTTGTAATAAAAACGCCTGCAATTGTCGGCGTCAGGTTAATGGTTTTCTATTGTCGAACGAAAGGATTTGGTGATGTATGTTTTGAACACTGTGTGAATAATGAATTTTATTTTTTAGAATGTCTCAAACAGCGTTCAGCTGACAACTTCATACAGTCACGTGATGCATTGTTTTAATGTATTACGTTTAAACATTTTAATGGTGATGTAAATATTCAGTTTTATTCAACAAAATCTATTCCGGACTGTCATATTTGTATTTTAACAAAATTTAGATTGTCTGCTCACCAGCTTAGAATAAAACAGGGTAGATATAATGACACAGCAAGATATGATCGATGGTGTGAATTTGAACAAAATATAGGATGAATATTAAATGAATGAAAGACAAATTCTGTCACTGGGAAATCTCAGCAATACACTAAATGACTTGTTATAATATTCCGTAGTACATTCCTCACAATTCGTTGTTCAGCCAATCATATTCCAGCTGCGTTTGAACGTTTTTACGCCATCTTTCTTCCATTCTTCAGCACTGATACACATAGGCAGGAACTGATCCATGCTTGCAAATTTGCAGGCACCAATAAAAGCACTATGGTATCTCTGGGGAGACGAATGTACCTACAACACGGAAATCAGAAATCATCGATGGTGCATGTAAACATCCATTTCCATACAACAAAAAACACTTCATAAATGACATCGAAAGTGTTCGGTGATTACTTTAAGCAAACAGATGATAACTTTTAGATTTCCATCAGGACAACTTGACAAATGTTACTGAAATGATATGACAGGCAGAGGAGCCAAACTTATTCATTTGGATATATTATGTTCATTTGATTATCATTTAATTTTATTTCACGTGATCACCTAGCGCCGATTCTCATTGGTTAAAATACCTGTTAAGAATTGAGGTGATTTTTCGATCACGTACCTGAACAACAAGTAATGTCATATGAAACATTATTTTGTTGTTGTAATATAAAATTAAATGATAAGAAATGAATCTTATATTTTTTCGGGTGATATGCAGGTTATCACCGAGATTTTAGACGGTAAAACTTTTCATCAGTCTAAAATTCGATGGTACCTGCATCACCCGAAAAAATATAAGATTCATTTCTTATGTCTAACAATCATATGATCATGTGCTTTTCAACTGCCTGATATTCGTCTACTTATAATTTATTGATGATAGATGTTCACGGCAAAATAACCTCTCAGCTTTATGACAAATGGGATATCTTTAGCTTCCCCACCCTCAAGATCCCATTTTATGTAGTAATCGTTCATTATTACCTACATATGGTGTATGTGTTTTCAAGAGTTCATTTTGCGTACGCTCAGTTGTTAAATCGAGGCGGGCTACTGACAAAGGCGTTAGTACTACAGGGGTTTAAGGAAGTTGGCGCCTGGGCTCTTGAGCACAACTGCGCAGGACGCTTGATTAAGCACTTGGTGCTTCAATACTGACCCCCATCGGTGCAAGCATATTACACATCTACAACTGCATCCTTTCCAGTGGAAATTTTTTGTGTCAGTTCAGATTTTGAAAGTGTTTGGTTGGGACTATATATTGTGGTGGAGGGATTGATTAATCAAAAAGTTATACATATGCATAACTTTACAGTTTTTATTTCATCTAATATACTTTCTATTTTTATACCCTTATTCGTATATTTCAAGGAGCTGAGACAAGGAACTGGTTCAGATATTGTTTTTTATTAATTTTGTTGAGGTATTTTTCCATACAGAACACCCATTATAAACAAATTGAGTCCTTTTACTTGAAATTCTGTGTAAAAGTCAATATTTTGGCCAATAACTAAAACTAGTAATCGAAATCTTCCACTTTTAAAAGTTCTATCTTGAATTTTAAGGCAAGATTTTCAATATTACGTGAAATCTTAGAAATTGACATCACTTCCAATATGCTTTTTTAAACTGAAATTTCGATATTATGAGTTTTTCCATTTATCAAATACTAAATGGTCATTATCTATTTTCATTACAAGTATTAAATCTTTTTTTCAAAGCATGGCAACCCCAGTTTTTTTTTCTTTCTATTTTTCCAATTTTCCTTCAATGTTGAAATCCAAAATGCACTTCCCAAAAATTGACATCACTCCAAATCCCAGGCGCAAACCTCTTTAAAGTTAGCATTTAAGAAATCTTATGGTCGTTATGGCGATCTTAAGATATAGAACATAAACTTTTAAAATGTCTATAGATCAAATGTTTTGGCATTTCAAATATAGTTAGTTGTCTCACGATGTATTGGAGAAGATAATGAACAGTGATCAATCGCATAACTCCTGTAAGGAATACAAATTAAGATTTAATGAAATGAACCCATGAATATACTGTAGTTGGATCAGGTGTATAGGAGGACTAATTATCCACTGTTGCTATATTTCGATCTGGCAATGTAGGCAATTAATTTACAAATCAGTCTATAGAGAACGCCCTATAACAACTGGTATGCAAAGGATATTAACTTCATTCGCTAAACTGTACACGTAGCAAAAAATACTGTATCCAATACTTGTGCACATTTTTGTAGAAAAGCCATATATAACTGCAATCTTAATTAATGCCCTCAACAGTGATATGTTTTATCAGCATGCCGTACACATCATTTTACACTACAAATGTAACAGTCAATTTGAACATCAAATTTTGTGGAAGAAAAAGATTAGGAATTATTTTATTTGTTTCAAGAATATGATTTCATAAGAATATTCAACAGGATAAAAATACAGGGCAATATTCTAGTATTACTCTCTTATGTTCAAGCATACGTTTTTCGTCAGATATAAAACTTACTGCGTTGCATTCAAGTGTGACGTTAGTGTTATCAACTTCAAAATCGTAGTGGTTGAGTCACATCTACTAGGGATTTAGAACCTCTGCATGAGATGGGCGGGATGGTATTGGTATGCATTGGTTATTGCAATTAACATGAGATTGCTTAGGATTTATCTTGGTGTGCTGGAATGTGAGGAGAATAGTACACGTATGGGCATGCAATGACATGCTGTATTATATGGAAAATAGTGCGGCTAAGCATTGGTGGTTGTGCAATGAGAAAATGGTATAAATATATCTTAGTGTGTAGTGCAATGTGGGAAATATGACACAGATATGGATTGAAGTGGTGCCTATAGGGAGATTCCGAGAATGCTACGGCCATGGTATGCACATCGATGGAATTTCAAAATTGCTTGTGCTGATATAATAATGGCAGCTATTCCTTTATCACCTAGGATTATATTATACACGATAGTATTTGCTCATGAAACAATTTCCATTTCATTAACAAACTTCCTCAGATTTTCTTGTGAATCTGAATATTAATTATCCTCAATTCGTTTGTCATAGCAATATGGGACTACACCTTCATGTTGGTTTGAAATCATAGTTGTAACCCCCCACCCCAACCCCAATTTGAATAGTTTTAAATAATGTTTATAGCAGATATATTGAGAGAAAAGGCACAATGCAGCTCATTTAGATAAATTATTTTTTAATTTAGTCTCTCTTTATGTATAATTAGCATGGAAACTGCTTTTTGAGATATCTACCTGTGACTGAGCTACATGTACAAAGTTTTACAATGACAAACTCACATCAGGCATTGACTTGACGGTATACAATTGGTCAAGTATCTTTTTCTGAAAACAATCATAAATGTATCTTATCAAATTTCTGGTATCCCCACAAAAATTCATACAACACTTTTGCTAAAATGATCTACAGAATGTAAAGTATAGTAGACAGCAATACAAATGAGCCAACATGTTTTCTCAGCTGAGAAACTTGTAACAGCTTTTCTGATTTGCTGATATGGAATTTACATGAAACTTTTGTTTACAGAAACGAAAGGAACCGGTTGCTAAGTCATGAAATAAAGGAAGCTGTAGGGGGCTGAAATCCCCTTCATCAGAACATTTTGTTTAAAAGGCAAAATCTAAGCATTTTTAAGGTGGAACCCCTTTGGCAAACCAAGTTATTGGTAGAATCCCCTTTCAAATATTCCTAGATCCGCCCCTATATGGTACTTAATTCCTTATTTTGTTGATCCTCAATATAATGGCACCAAGTATGATTGCTCACAGGGTCCCATTCTGAAAGTCTGGCTTTGGAGACTTCATGTCGTTCATCGTTCGTTCCCATGGAAATGTCTGTCCTCTCTTTTTCATTTAGAGGCTTCTGTTTAGATTTTCCTTCATCATTTTCATCACAAATTTGTGGATTCTTTTCTTCTTCATCCGTTTCCATTGAAACACCTGTCATTTCCATTTCATTTACAGACCTTTTTACAGATTCTCCCTCATAATTTTGACCAAGAGTCTGTACAATCGTTCCTCCTTCTCCCTTTTCTCCTACGTCTTCTTTTTGTTCCTCCTCCTCCTCATCTTTCTTTTCCATGGAAACGCCCGCCTTTTCCATTTCACTTAGGGGTTTCAGCTTGGATTCTCCATTTTCATCAAATGTCTGTGGAATCTTTCCTAATCGTTCTCTTTCTTCTTCTTCTTCTTCTTCTTCTTCTTCTTCTTCTTCTTCTTCTTCTTCTTCTTTCTCCTCTTCCTCTTCTTCCGTTTCCATTGAAACACGTTTCCATTCTTTTTCATTCAGAGACTTCTGTGTGGATTCTTTTCCGCCATTTTTATCAACATTCTGTGCAATATTTCCTTCTTCGTCTTCTTCTTCGTCGTCGTCGTCGTCGCCGTTGCCGTCTTCTTCTTTCTCCTCTTCCTCTTCAAGTTCTATACATTCAATGAATAGTTGAGGAATATTATAGTTTGAAATAAATACAAAGATAGACATAGGTAAAAATGATGTGGTTTGTATAATCATTCACAAGTTTTTGACTCATATTTTAAAATTAGCATCTACGAGTTTTATAATGAATACTTATATATTTCCTATTTTTGTACGCTATTCATCGACAACACATTTACTATTAAGTGTTATATTTTATATTGCTTGAAAACCAAGTGTATAGATGGAGGTTTTTTTTTTTTATTAAAAATAATTAACAATTGAACACAGTGGCAGTTGGTTTTAGGTCATTCCCGATTGGATATTTATTACACAGTGGAATCTAAATCAGTACTCCTAGTGTCATAGTTTGTTGGAGAAGAAAATCAGACCCAAAAAAGGTTTCTATTTCCCGACAAAATTTCAAGATTTTCAACAACTCTTGGACAAGATTATGGTATCAATATAAACTTTACAAAATACGTTTCTTCAGAAGACTTGCAGAAATTGTATATAAGGTCAATTGGTGAAACTTCCAATAAATCATTAAGCCAATCATGTTTTACGTCCAGGGTTTAATCAAATATAATGCTATGGACCATGATAGAATGGTGTAACGACCGTATACTATAGAATGATTTAAATTCGTAGGGGCCAATTTTCGTAGGTTTTTTTTAATAGTTTTTTTTCGGGTTCGTGGTGACGTAATTTCATGGATTTATATATTTGTAAGAAAGATAATTCTGGAATCTAATTATTCGCTAAGGATGTATATTCGTGGGTAAAAGGGTACCCACAAATTCCACGAAAATTGAGACACCACAAATTCTAATGATTCCACAGTATTCGTTTATAAATATTTGATGTAAAAAAAAAAAAAACCCATAGCGAAACAATAAATGTAACAATTTTGAGCAGTCTTACTTTATGAAAAGAAACATCACTCATTCATAAACAATGATAACAGTGGCACAATGGTAATTACCTGCTAGGTAGTCCTTCCTTTCGATGTATTTATACACAGATACATTGTTGATGAATCTTGATCCGACCAAGACAAATTGAGTTGTCATATCATAACTCAGACTTAGTGGTCTGCCTAGCCCATGATCTATCCATAGTGAAGACAGGAAGTACCCGTCCTTGTTAAGAATTTGCACTGAGTTGGTCATCCCTTCACACACAAGAATATGTAAAAACTTGTCTGTACAGATTCCTCGAGGCCAAAATAGTGCTGATCCTGAAGGTCCTGTGTATGAATAGCGATACTTCCCTCTATCGTCTGTCACCACTACAGCATGACCAGAGTCGGATACAACGACATCTCCATTGCCGTTCTCTGTGATGTAGGTAGGACTACCGTATATATTCTGACGAGTGTCGTTGTATTGAATGGACAACACTTCTTCGTCTGTTTCGATATTATACCGGGCTACTTTACCTACATATTTATCTCGCACTTTTCTAAGATTTACTACTTTGTGGAATAAGTGGTTCCTACATTTGACACAGAAAGGCACGTTACAGGGGACACAAAACTTCTTGCATTTATTCCCAAGGTGCCTAACACAGTCCTCTAGTATCGGGAGAGTTTCAAACCTTTCACTGTAAATCATAACATCATGGTATCTAGCATGCAGATTGATAACATGTCTTTCTTTACATCGTAGACACATGTCGCATTTGCACGTGTTGCAGTAATATTCCGTGTCTTTCACATAACATTTTGAACATCTTGGAGCTCGTGTACCCATGACGAGAGGAGTATTTTTCTGTAAAATTATATCTGGAGATATATTTTAGCAGTAATCCATTCATGCTATCATGTTCTTAAATCAATAAAGTTGTAGTATTTTACATATCTATGGAAAGATTTTTAGTGAAATTATATGTTCTACCCTAACACATTCCGAGTCCATTGTCAAATTACAGTTGGAATAGCATATCAATAAAATTATGAAAGTTGTGTAAGAAAAGTATATGGTTTTACAATTTTGTAATCAATGTGTATTGAAAAGATAGTAGTTAATGCTATAGTGAAGATAATAAAAAGAGATAAATTTCAAAAATCACCAATAAAATAGAGAACTGAGTATGGAACAAATACAAACCCCAGGAAACAATCGTGGTATGTCCACGTGGGAGTATGAGGGAATGATCAATGTAAGCTCGACAGAGGTACTCACCAGACGAAACAAGCAATAAGTAGTATGATTCTACACTATGTTTGCTTGTTGTGTCCATAATGTGGAAAATAAACTATCCATTTGTTCTGACGAAAATGATCCTAGAATTCAAAAGAAAATGATTAAATGGTATTTGATATATTGGCTTCATACTTATTTCAATACAAGTTCTAGTCATTTCTGCAATTCCACGTAAAACGAAGTTTCCAATTTGATTGCCACTTCTATTGAATTATTTTTTCCTGGAAATAACTTAGATTGACATAGATACAGTGATAAACTTTAAAGTACACACAACTCATTATTATATACATCATTATTTGAAACAGTATCATGTCTGTATTGGCTGACTATCAGCATTTTAAATATTCATAGATGAGAAAAATTCCCTTTGCTTTTGACATGAAGAGTAATGTAGATGTCCTTTATATTGCCTATGCTACAATCATGTTGGGTGTATAGCATTGCCACGTGATCTGATGGTCATCAGAGTTCTGTATATCTTGGTATTTCAGGATTCCATTGTAGCAATAACGATTTAGTTTGCCAGTATAACTTGTCATTGATTAGAATGCTGTCTGACGTGTTTCATAGCGATTGTTAAGCAGTTCTTTATACACTGATTTTACTACGGCTTACTCTGATCAACTGATAAGACAATGGGCTCACGGCGGGTGTGACCGGTCAGCAGGGGATGCTTTCTCCTCTTAGACACCTGATTCCACTTTTGGTGTGTCGAGAGGTCCATGTTTGCCCAACTCTTGTTTTGTATTCTGTTTAGGACTTACAAGATTGATCACTGTTCGTTAACCTCGCGTTATCATCATAAACATTGGTGTATGGATCAGTATTTTATCTATTCCTGTATACTCTGTCGTAAAATATGAACTAAGCAAACAGAGACGCCACAAGCTTAAGCTAAAAGAAAATAAAGATATGTTCGTTTGTAGATCACGTAATATTGCATTATGCGACCATTTTATGTGTATTTATGTTTGGAAGATTTGATTTTTGTATTTTAAGCTTTCTATAAAGCGACTTTGTCGATAAGGCGATGGATAAATGTATCTACATTTAGTAGTAGTAGTGGTGGGATATTGGATAAGTAGAAGATAACAGGACAAGATGGTTTTAATTTGGTAAGTGAAATTACTATATCAATAAATTATATTTTCGTACGTAGCATGCAATTATATGTTCTCTTTTTATTTCTTAGCAGTTTGATCTATTATTAATGAAGGAATTATACATGCAGGGAATCGTGTTGCATATGATATCATATGAACAAAATTCAATATACCAAATGGGCTTTCCATCACTTGCTCGTTCCCAAATTTATTTGTGTTACAGAATTTATACACATCTATAGCAGAAAATTACTGAGGGCGACGGAAGTTTCGTCAGTGACTAAAACAACGCCACCATTAACAGTAGTAATACCACCACCATTAGATTTTCGATAGAAATCTGAATGACAAGTTTTAAATTATGCGTTTCAATCATTTAGTATTCATAGATATAGTGCAGGCATCTGTATAGCTCCTGAACACTGTCAGTTGCTCGGTATTTACTCGGTACATACGTGCAATATAAAAATGATTATACTTACACAGTTAGCTCCCCTTAGTCTCGTTCATGTCCGTTATAGCATTAGGATTTACATCCCTTCCAGGTACGTACGCTATTGTGTGGCGTTCGTTATCAAACTCTGTCACTGTAAATATGTTTACTTAATCTATATGGTATATTGTGGGTGATATCTCTTGATTGAAGCATTAAGAATTAGATATATACCTATTGTTCAAATGATGGTGAACTGTAGCGAAATTAGCGTATCAAATTTAGGTAAAAGATCGATTGTTTTACTCAGGTACATCAAATTATTTTAAAGATTTGATGTAAATCGGGATCTGATATGTTCACTCAGCATTACTGAATTAAGCTATCGTGTCAAAAATGTAGCCAAACATGCTTCAAAAATTCAAAGCTATATTGTCAATAAAAGTAAAAGTGAGGAATATTTCTTCTGTGGTAAGTTAAAATATAAAAGTTTTTAAGATAGCAAGCTATGATACCATAGTTTTACTTTAGGAAATCGCTTTTTAAAGCGCTTAAGCGTTAGCTGCG
>CAJDSM010010270.1:0-11141 GCA_903981925.1 Ostrea lurida | reverse complement strand
GTACATGTTTTGTAGGTGTTTGTGTGTACATGTTTTGTAGGTGTTTTGACTTGTAGGTTTTTGTGTATATATGATTTGTTGGCATTTGTGTATATATGTAGGTCTTCACAAGTCCTTATCCTTCACATCTTATCAGAAATAAATGTAGTTGCTACACTGTTGTTTATGATATTCTTCCCATTCATAAAACTTGATACAACTGATACAGAGGTTCAAAAAGGTGGAAAATAATGAGGGGAACAAATTGACAAAAGCTTTGGTAAAAATAATAAATATCAAAAACTGAAATACAGAGGATACTTTTTCTAAACCTGTCACAAAATCCCATACCAATTTTCTCTTTTTTCTTAGTTTTTGTTTTCGAGCTACTGCTTGATTCTTTCTTCTCTCGCTTTTTCTTCCCTGTCAATACAAAAGTAGATACATATAAACAACATTCACAAAATTGAAATACATTTAAATTACAGGGTTATAAAACTGCTAACCTTTGGGCTTTGTTTCTGTGGTTTCCTTGACTGGTTCTCCCTCTTCATCACTCTCCTGTGCTGGTGCTCCCCCAGGAGCTCCTAATTTCTTAGCTAACTCAGAGGCAAAATCAATAGGACCTGTAGATTTCTGAGAAGAAAAAAAATCAATTGTTATGGAGCTTAACTGACTTTCCTAAAAAATTATAGATATCGATATTTTTAACAAGAGGTCCACAGGTCCTAATAGTCACGAGGGCAAACTATTAAGCCTATTATTTTGCAAAAATGTCAAAATAACTTCGCTGCACATTTTTAATCCAATGATAGCATACCTTAAAGGGACATGGGCAAGTTCTTGAGCTAAAAATTTTCAAATTTTATTTTTCTATTTTTAATGTTTACAATGCTTAACTAAGGTATTTCTTATGGTCAGCAAAAATTTGAAAGTCAGTCGACTTTCAAGAGAGAAACAGCAATCACAATTCTTTGTTTATATGTAAACAAGGCTTGTGCCAGGTTTTTGTTTTCATAGAAATTGATAAACAAAAAATATCATGTCTAAAACAGAATTGGATGTGAAAAACACTTGGATTGTGTTAAGAATGAACTTGTAATTTGAAAAATCTGCTTACTAGCATATTTAACATAACACCCCCGACTTACTTTTGGGGCAGGTGCCTCCTCCTGTTCTTCTTCAGAACTCTCTGACCCACTTTCTTTTTCATCCTCCTCACCAAACAAATCACTTCCTTCTGACTCAGACTCCTGTAAACATAAGAGAAATCCCTTTATTAACCAATTGAATATTTTTCTTTAACCCATTATGCAGCAATGTTTACTTAATCAATAAATTACAAATACATGTAAAATGTATAATCCACATACAAAATGAATCATATTACAATTTGAATACTTTTAAATTATTTCTCTTCGTAATTCACAAGCTGGAACCCCCCCCCCCCCCCTCCCCCCCAAGATCTACTCCAAAGTACTTGCTGCCTGATTTCTTTTAATAAAGTCTAAATTGGGGACATCTTTCTATTATACACACAAACCAAACTATAACCTCCTTGGCAAAAATGTACTGTTTAAGGTTAGATGCATGTATGTTTTCTGCATGTAATTCAATAATACTCCAGAGAAGCAGATAAACTAAAATTTCTCTCTTTAATTACCAATTAATTTAGTAATTAACAGCACATGTACAATGCTATGGACTACTATGGAATCATTTTAATTCATGGGGTCCAATGTTCGTGAGTAATCAAAATTTTGCTGGTTCATGGGGATGTAATTTCGTGGGTAATTGATAAATAATGCGAACAGCATAATATTTATAAAGATTAAAAGGAAAATAAAACGTTCGTGGGGATGTAAATTCGTAGGTAAGGGTGACCCACAAAATCCACCAACATTGATCCCCCACGAACAATGATGATTCCACAGTAAATGATGATTCCACAGTAATTGTGTTCATTACATGTACCGTGGTAGTAAACATTTTTCTTTCAACTTTTACCACTTGTACTTACTACTTTTCTTTCACCTCGTATAATGACCTAACTTTTCAAACTTCAAAATGACATTTTACCAAACCCAACATATCAGATTAACACTTGTCTATAAGACGCTGTGCACTTGAATCAAAATTGGCCACTTCAGTATTGCCATTATGTATATGCACCGATGTGTCTGGGAATTTATACCAAAAGAGGGTTAAACCTTGAATTGAAAGGACGTTTTACAATTCATTGTTCAAAAATAACACAACCTAACTCATGCATGAACAGGTGAATATAACGAACAGTGATCCATACATGTATGTTTCACAATAAAGTCTTTACTGAAATATAAACCTACTATGATTGCTGCAAAAAAGTTTGTGCTTGTTGAGTGCAAATGGTGCACACCCTAAGAATTTATGATTAACATGGGTGGAGCATTTTCATTTTCCTTAACTGAATAGCATATATGTTCTTAAACTCCTTTACAAGCAATGAAACGGGATACATTTAGGTAAATGTATGCACATCATAGGAATTAGTTGTTCGTTGTTATTACATTCCAGCAGTAAACAAGTATGGGAAATTCCATGCTTTGACGGTTGATGCTTGTGGAGATGAGAGCAGGGATAGGATTTACAAGCAGGACTTTGCTTGGAGGGGAGGGATATAATGTCAGATTTACCTCAGAAAATTGAGTTTTTTTGACGGGCTTATCAGACCCAGACTCCTCCTCACTCTCAGTATACTAAAAAGCATGACATTGTGTATATAATATCATCACAGAACATTACAAAGTACAGTATACTGTCAACAAGGCTGAGGTGATCCTAAACAAAAGGCCCTGGGACCACAGCACTCACCTGAATAACGCTTCTATTACAGAAAGATGAGGCTTTAAGCCTTGTCATATTACATTTTGGATAAAAACAAAAAACAAAAAAAAACGAGTTAACTTTCACAAGATGACAAACAGACATGTATCATAGAGGAATGACACATTGTCCTCAAAATTTCAAATGGAAGTACTCCACAAATAAATTTATATAAAAATGCGTCAAAGACAGAAATGGCCGGGTTGCTGTAAATATGTCGATTTCTATTTTGTTGAATAAAGTACATGAACAAAATATCACCAAACTTTCTATTGGCCTTATAGGATGCTTATATTAAATACTAACGATAAAAAAATCAGCAATTAACATATATGTAATAAATAAATCATAAATAACATGGGTCATTACCAGTATTCGAAAATTTTTACTAGTATAAATAATGATGCTAAAAATATTCGGTAAACAGGAAGTAGGTGTCGGACAGGTCTGAAATCGGATCCCACGATATGGAACCACTCGCCGATGATGGATATTAAAGGTCATGAGGCTACGATAATTAATTGCTGATTAAAGTGTTACGAAAATATGCACTATTAAGAATAACACTGGAAAATATCCCAAGTCATTAACAGGAAGTAGGTGTCGGACAGGTCTGAAATCGGATCCCGCGATATGGGACTACCCGCTGATGATGGATATCAAAGGTCACGAGGCTACGATAATTAATTTCTAAGTAAAGTGTTACTAAAATTTGCACTATTAAGAATAACACTGGAAAATATTCTAAGTCGGTAAACAGGAAGTAGGTGTTGGACAGGTCTGAAATCGGATCCCACGATATGGGACTACCCAAAAATAGAATCCCAGATAAATTCTTTGATTTCCATCCATTACAAATTTCATAGGTGAGCTATATAACTAAATAATTGACAGTTGCAATAGATTATAAGGATATGTTTAGCTTCACTAATTTGGTCCAGAAAATAAAGATTTAAGCAAACTCCTCCGTGCCATGACAACAATGGTATATCACAATGAATACTCTAGGCTTTTCTTTCTAGTAGATCTCAGATGTACAACAAATGCAAAACTCCAAGATTTTTTCCACCCTGATAAACTATCATACATGGACCATCAATTTGTGCAGAAAATAATATGTCTACCCTTCATTATTTGTTCAGGACTTTCTACAACATCTGTACCCTTCCTTACTTCTTCTGACGACTCCAGTTGTCTTTTTTCATCTTCCTCCTCTTTCTCTGATTCACTCTCACTCAGACTGCCATGGTCACTCTCCTCTTCTTCTACAATCACATGATGACATTAGCTATCAAGTGCTGCTGAGGGCATGTACATGTATAGTTTAATAATACCCCTGTCCATTTTCTTTTTAAATTTTTAAAACGGTAGACAATCTGAAGCTTTGGAATAGTATTACAGGTATTTGCAGACATCATGGAAAATAAAATCATTATGATGTACTGTAAATTCAGATATTTTAAAATGTCTCACAGAGAATTAGTCAACCCAAAAAGTTGGAGGTAAATTCAAACATGTACCTATTTTAATGATTTACATGTACCTCTATGGGATATCAAGACTTGATTTTGTAGAACTGTACCTGATTCCTCCTCTGCCAGACCGACTGAGTCATCCTCCATGAATCTGGGGGTTCCGATCAACAAGGGAAGAAGTCGCGTAAAGTAAGGATCCTGCACAACAAGTGGATGAGGAATGAATCTGTTACATTTACTACAGCAATTTCAAACTTCCTGGTACTATCACCTTGTGGATCTGATATTCAAAACCACTACTGTCTAATTTATAATGCATCTTTAGACAAAATGACATTTGATACATTTTTCTTGACCATCCTCCTTTACAAAAGCTTGATAAAAAATAATGGTGTAACAGTATCAGTTTTGTGTAGCTATATAAGAGGCTTTTAGTTGTCTGTGTCTCTTAATTCCTTCACATTTCTTAAATCTGTAAATCAGAAGTGTTGATGTCAAATTGTAGTGTACATGTGATGACTGTCAAAACTTCAGCTAATTTTTGTTTACTGGTAATTGTAGATCCATGCAATATGATACAAATTTAAAGAAGTCTTACATTCTGCCTGGAGTCAGGTTACATATTTTGATGATAGGATGTTGAACAAGAAATTGGCACAATTTTCCCTTCCTCATATTTGATACATATTATAAGAATCAAAACAACATCCCTGGCTGAGAGAAATTTTAAAAATGCCTTTCAGTTCTCATCATTTTATTGTTATTGTAACACTGTTGAAATTTCAAAGTAGGAATTTGATACCCATGCATCATACTGTTGTGATGCAAAATATCATGATTAAAAGCAGATCTCTTTCTGGTCTCTTCTAACATTCACATAACCTCAGTGCATATCCTTTTTTTTTTTTTTTTTTATACCTGACAGTCTATTACACTGAGCACATCAACTTCACTAAGTGGGATCTACAAGTATCAATTTCTCTACGCCTTGTATTGTATGTTCAGTTTATCATCAGCTGACACCTGAATAAATAGTTTAACTTATTTCACAATCAGAATCGTTTTCATCACCTGTGTTATCAAATTTTCATTGACCCATTTGATGGGGTTTTTTTGGGGGGGAGGGGTGTGTTGTTTTGTTTTTTTTATTTTGGGGCTTTTGGGGGAGGGAGGAGTAATTAAATATTTTAACTGCATTATTTCAGAATCTTCATGAAAATGTATTCCATAAAATACGGTCAATCTAATAATCACTAATAGCACAAATTGTGAGCAAACTCTTTTGTTGTTTTTTCTTTCTATGATTTAATTTCACTAAAACCAAAATCCATTGTCTATTTAAAACTGATTAACAAAGGTATTTGTAAAAATTTGTTTCTAAGGATGGGAATAAACAACACAAATCATATTTGTAGAGAAGATTCCTGAATTTAAGTAAATCTCAATAATGCACATTCCATTCCATTTTCTTTTTTTTTTTTTTTTTTTCTTCTTTTTATTTTAGCAAACATTAATGCAAGAGATATCAAAAATCATTTCATAGGATTTAAGATTTACCAACTAACAATAAGTGACAAGGATGCAATGAGAGTACACAATGAGAGTATATCCCTATAGAGACTGACCCTGACCACACTGACCTTAGCTTCCAGCAGTGGGTCAGCTCTGTAGCCCGTTTCTTCTTCCTCCGAGTCAGAATCTGCCACATGGCTATCCAGTTGTTCAAAAGCTTGGTCAATGACATTAATGCCCAATTCCAAGGCCTCCTTCACCTTAGGAATCAGTTCTGACTCTCGCTGTTCACGTGTCTTCTCTTTTTCGTCACTTCCTTCCCCAGCTTTTGCTGAGTCATCCTGACTGACATCTTCGTCGTAGACCCTCTATAAATTGTTTCAATCAGAAGGATATACATGTGATGTTGACAGCAAGAATTAAAGACAATAAGAAATCTGAAAAGCAACTTCTGTTGATAGATGATAAAGTTCAAGAAATATGAAAGATGATCGAAATAAATTAATGCTTGCTAAAACAAAAGCATTATCACATTTCACCTGTGAATCAGAATGCTTTGCCTGATACAGAAATCGCGTCATACGACTCATACGACAACTCAATTGAATGTTACAATGAACAATTGAATCACATGGTTGATGTCATAAAACAGGGAATTTGGTCAGTTTAAAGTTGTGCTGTCCAAATTTTGGCAATTTTTTTCCCACCTTGTAAAATTGCTGTTAAATCATTGTAAATACGTATTTATGAGGCTGTACAAGATATCATATTTCACCTGTTTTAACCAGAATTATTTGATTTTAAATCAGAGTTTACAAATAACTTTCATTCAGCCATTGCTATTGCACGAATCAAGTGACAGTCAGGTGTCCAGGTCAGAGGTCAGATTATAGGTGGTCTCTATATGTTTGGATATTACAGTACCATTTATAATGAGAAACAAAAATATCATAATTATACTTCTTAGTAATTTGTTGACATTTTATACTTTTTCAGACTTAAACTTAGATACATGCAGTTGCATCTAACATGTTGAATATATATATAGATGTTGGGATTCCCTTGATGCATGTGGAGCTATTTATAGACATCTAACTTGAGTGGCAAATGTTAACTACTCCCATAAAAGGAAAATATAGAATTAACAAATCATGAGTTTCTGTTGCATTTTGCAATCGAATGTCATACAGATTTAATTGTGCCATCACACAACACAATACTTTATTGGCCAAAGTGTTCTAATTCATGGGTGAATTGTGATAAAATATGCCATTTGCAAGCAACATCCTAGTATAAATAGTAAATAGGAGCAATAAAACAATATGATATAATATTAAAGTTCTTATTCCTTGAATATCAATGTTGTGATGAACTTGCTTGCAATCAGGTGATTAAACTGTGTGTGAGACACTTTTACACATTAAGTAATGAAAGGCAATCGTCCCATCACAGATTCTTATCACACCTTACCATGCACATGAGTTCACAAAAGGGAATATTGAAGGCTGTTACTATATATAATAAATAAAGTCTTACATTTTCCACAAACTGAGTATTGGCCAGCATGATAAAGTCATTGAAGACGTTGTTAGCTCTCACACCAGTCATCTACAATAGTTTCTACACAGAGTCAAAATAACTAATCATTTAACCTAAAATCCCTGTAAACAGTGTCAAATTAACTAAACATTTACCCTAAAGTTCCTGTAGACAGTGTCAAATTAACTAATCATTTACCCTAATATCCCTGTAAGTTCAGGGCGACAATGAATTCAGATAATATGGTTACACGATTCCAGATTCAACAAGAATATATTTTGGTACTGATACAAATAATTAATGCTTTTGATCAGTTGTAAGTCATTAATATTGATCTACTCTCTAACCTTTGAATCATGCATCAATCCATCCACTTCTTTCTCGATTTCATGAACACGGGAAATCATCTTTTGGGAAAAATCTTTCAAGTACAGTAACAACTGAAAAAGATGCAATTTGTTTTCACATACGTTTTAGTCAATACTCATCATTACAATCAGTTCTACAAAGGTGTATGATATAAATTATGGGGAAATCATCAATGTAATATTGAGCTAATTTACATTTCATATACACTTTTGCAGTCAACAAAGTACTCGTGAGTAATTATATATGTAGATCGTATTGCTTCATTTTTGTTTCAAACATTGAAGTCAGGAATCGATGAACAAAAATATAAGATAAGGTGACCAAGGGCCAAGATTGTACTCAGAGTATCATTTCACAATGTTGCTTAAGTAACACTGACATTCGGTAAATTATAAAGTCTGATGTGATATACAAGTACTTGAGTAAATAAATAGTGTTGCAAAATTAAAGGTAGAAACAGCACAAGTCTTACATGTACATAAATGGGTGCACGTATATTGCTGAAGGAAATGGGTGTATAATATTGCCAAACATTTCTAATTCTATTCCTTTTATATCCTGGCAATGTAATTCAAAGAATTGTAGACATGAATCGTTCAATGAAAATATATGCATACAAACTCTTTTGTTCTGCTTCATTAAAGCAACAACAACAAAAAAAGACCCCTACAACACAAAATCCATCTTTACCCCTGCATCCCCGGACAGTGACCAGTTGTTTGCGTCTTTTCTCATCTCCTCCACCGTCCATGGTCTCTCCCAGGGTTTGTCCCCATCAGCAGGCATCTGTCAAAACAAAAGACATTCACATTTCTCCTACAAGCAGTTAGCATATCTTATTTTTTATGTATTATACGAGACAAACAAAATGATCATAATGAGTGCGGAAAACATCAAAATGAATAATATTTAAAATTTCAATAGCCCAAACATACACAAATCTATCAGTCATTCACATTTACAAAAGTTTTACTATTCCCTTTATATATCATATAAGTGTTAAACACTGCTTTCTTATTTAGCAAGTTTTGGGGAAAACTTATCAATCAAAATCATAATTTGAAAGCAAATGTTATGAGTCATACACTTTTTTGTTCACTGAAGTATGAGACAGCTGAAATTTTAAAATAAACATAACTAAATTTTCAAAAAGAATGTGATATGTGCTAACAGCACACCAAATGTACTCTAGATAATCAATCCTATTCACAGACTTTGTGGAACAATAAAGATTTATAACTGTCTTAATTAGTTTGAAATTATGCAAAGATCAACTTAATGGATGGAAGACAAGTGTTATGTTTCTCCAGTCCAGTTCCTTTGGCCTCTCGACTCTAAAATCTATAGGAATCATCATTCAATGCTGTGTCCAATTTGCTTGACCTTTTCACTACTTGACACCAAAATCAATAGTGACCAAAACTGACCATCCTCATTGCAATGCTGGTCAATATGTGACATTTGATGACTCACGATAAAAAGGCTCAGACACCAAAACGTCTCCACAATGAATAAATGGTGCACCAACCTGATTCCAGTATACCCCTATCCCCTAATTATCTTGTGCTGGTTCACTAGCAGTCTAATTTTGTCCCTAGTGTTGACTTTATTAATTCAATTTACATGCTTAAAAATGGTTGTGAGTAGGTAGGACACACAAAGCAATACCTAACCTTGGTAAATTAAAAATAAACTTTTTCACCAATCCATTGAAGTGTTAGCAAAGTTATAAAGCATTGGTACATACATGTAAGATAATTGCAACTGCTAAACATTAATTTTCTCTTTTGATTTTTTAGAAAGACGATACCAGCATTTTTTTTTTTTAATTCAAAGCTACTTTCGATTTTTTCTTCTTTGTTCTACATTATGTTATCACCTATAACATTCATGATATGATGATCTGATACACCTTTAATATTTTAATATGTAGTCTTAAATAGACAATAAACAAGAACTGGAAGTTGCTTAAAATCAATCAATCTGAACTCTGACATGTTTTTGTCTAATGTAGAAGACAATGCCCTGTCTATCAGACTCTTTGATTGCTGTAAAACTCAAATGGCCATATTCACACCTATACATATTTAAACCAGGATTACCGGTAAGAAGGGCTCACATTTTATAAACCTGTTTTACATCTGCTTCTCAGGAGCAAGCTCATCTCAGAAATTAGGGTAAACCTAAACCTGGTCTAGGGTTACCTGGGTAGGTAACTATGGAAGATTACACAGATGGAGTAGAAAGACTGGATCTTATTGCCCAACTGTTGTTACGAGGACCTACAACTATTCGTGATATATTAAACCCATTTCTTTTTTATGATTAAGGGGAATTTTCGTGCGGGATTCCATTTTTGTAAATGTGATACTCTACATATAACGGACATGCTTGGAAATGATCTAGAATCAAATCTTGATAACAGTTTTTCCATAATGATCTTACCCGAGTGGATGTCCTGGTATTTACACCATTTCTATAATTAAATTAATTAAATATCTTTTTTTGATCCGACTGAACCAATCAGCGTACACATTTCTAGTTATATGTAATTTTTGGACCTTTCTTCTCAGCCATTGTAATTACCAAATGAATAAAAAAAGCAAACAGAACAGGAGTTCAGGTAAAACCAGTTTTATTTTATATGTGAAACAAAGGTGAGGTTTATATGAACTCAACTCAAATGAGATTTAAACCAGGTTTACCCTTAATATCATTATAGGGGGTGATATAGTATAGACCCTTAATATCATTATTACAGACAAAATTACCGGTTCCTGTGATTCAGGGCACCCCTATCCCCTTGTACTGTTCTACACTTGCAGGACTTGAAGGTGGTGTTAAACGGTGTAAAAATGACAAAAACGTGTCGATCATCCTAATTTTATTCTTTACGTTGATTATTCAATAATTTTCTCAATTGCATACGCTGTAAATAATCACCGATCTGTTCACGCCAATGTATGGGTGATGGTTCAACGTAGTGTACGTGTAGGTACATTAGAGGAAATTCGAAACTTAGAAAGTTGACGAATGCCATAGCAAACAATGGTGTAAAGATTTAGGGTTCTGAAAACAAAATATATACTTCAGTTATTGCATTCAACATAATATCACATTACCGTCGCAGAACTTGACGTCGTCTGCGATGCCTCCAGTGGGGGTGTTTCTACGTCCGCCATTGTTTATGTGTGTATGTCACATGATACTGATATGACTTCCGCTTTCTATTTGAGGAACGAAGCATTCGGTTACGCTCCATTGCTCATCAGTCGCGCTCGGCTGTTTCCGTCATGTCGAATATATCCCGGCACTCTCCATTATATCCACAGGGGCTCGGTTGTCAGAAAATGAACTATTGTATTGTTTGCTCCCAAATAGTAAATTATGTAAATAAAACCC
>CAJDSM010010266.1:0-14248 GCA_903981925.1 Ostrea lurida | reverse complement strand
AGAGAGAGAGAGAGAGAGAGATGAGGAGAGAGAGATGAGAGAGAGAGAAGAGAGAGAGATGAGAACGACGGACGCGCGGGAGAGCGAATGAGAGAAGACGAGAGAGGGAAGAAGACAGACGAGAGCTACGGAGAGAAGGGAGAGAGAGCGAAGAGGGGAGAGAAGAGTAGAGGAGAGAGAGAGAGAGAGAATTCTTCGCATTTGGTGATGTTACAGTTCAAAAACATTGACCCGTCACAATGCCAACGAACTGAATGCCAGCGCCGATTCTCCAATCGTGGAAGGGAACATTTATCATCACGGACCCTCCCCTTTTTGAAAACATGGATTGAAATTCTTTTTATTTCTAGGTTAGACTTTCAATCCACTTATTGCTGCACATTATGGCTTTATTTTGATAAAAAAAACGGTTATTCAGGTGACACGAAAAGTATGGGGTTTAGTAAGAGATTTAGTAGCTAGAACCAAGGTGAATTTATTATTACATGTAGTTTCATTTATTCTTGAAATAGATACTAATAATACCCCCCCCCCCTTCGAGCTTATGTCCAAGACACGATGTAGATTACGATATCAACGATATCGTCAAACCACAACACGATATTTCGTTAACGATATCGAAAAGTAACCTTCTGCGTGGACTGATTGGGATAATCAAACAATGCTTTTAGTGACGATGTCGTGCTGATATCGAATCATGATCGTGTTTTTTTAAATCGTTGTTTCTACGGATCGTTGGATGGCTTTACAACTTTTGCTGCCGATATTCGTTCGATTATCGAATTTCAAGACCCTGTTTCTTATGTTAGCCTCCTGGCTACATCTTGCTTGTCGATATAGTCGATATCGACGATATTCGTGTCGATATTCGATTCATTTATCGTTTTGGCTTACTGTTTGTTTGACAAACTTTCAAATTGCTATTCTGATTCGTCAATATCTTGTGGTATCGAATCATATCGTGTTTCTTACGTTGTTCGACTTACAACTTTCTATCGATACGTCGATATCGGACGATATCGTGGTCAATATCGAATCATGATCGTGATTTATTGGTAGGTTTGACTTCAACTTGCAATCGATTATCGTCGATATCGACGATATTCGTGTCGATATTCGAATCATGATTGTGTAACAATTTATTTTTAATTAACTTTTGGCATTATGCAGTTTATTGCAGGTATAGCATATCAGAGAATCGCATAAAGTAGATTATTTTGAAATCTAACGTAAGGGGTAAGTTTTTTCTTGCTAAAATATAAACTAACAAAACCCCGGCAGAGTCAAGATTTTCATTTTTTGGTTCACGGAGAAATTGGATATCCTCTTACCTTCAGCATTTTTTTATTCGGTATTTTATTTAGGCTATTTCAGCGTTGTACATGTGACCTTGAATTAATTTACTTTGATTATGTATGGAAGTTCGTTGGAATCGTGACTTTATTGTTATCGGACTACTCCTAAACCATTTCACTTCTTCTTTAATTAAATTTATAAAAACTTTACCTTTTTGTTTTATTGAGTGTTGACATAATCAAGGAATCCAAATATTGAATTCGGGATAAACACGGAACCAGTTTACTGTTACATGTGCGCACATTACAAAAGGATTTTTATCATAATCCGTTGTGTGGGTCCCGTTACAATTGTAATTTTCTTATGGCTGTTTGATGACTACAACCTGCTACATAGAACACACATTAGGCTGCTCCTTAATCGTTTCCGTGTTATGTATTAGATAATGAATTTGCCATTAAAACACCCATATAAGAAAAACACGATCACGATTGATATCGCACAACGATTATCGTCGATCGACAGCAAGATATAGCATTAAACACCCATATTATTAAGAAAAACGATCTTTGATTCGAATACACGATATCCGTCGATATCGATAGCAATAGGTAGCCACCAAACACCCATAACGCTAAATTATGTTGATGAAACCGATATTGTAGTTTGTTCTCAAATATAACCATTTTTATGATAAATAATGTTGTTCGCAAGAAAATTTTCGGGATTTTATCGACACGATATCGTCATGCTATTGTCGATATCGCGGATATCGAATGTTGTATTTGGTCTTGGACATGTTATGCCCCCTCTTGATTTATTTTAAACATAGCGCTATATTAGAAACAGGTAAACGGTCAATTCTTTTAAAAAGCTGACAGATTTCTTAAATACCTAAAACATTTTTCAGTCTTATCCGCCATATTTCTTTCAGATAGCCGATTTCTCTTTCCCCGTATATATACCCCCAAAAGTGATTTGTCACACCTGAGTTGATTTCTAGTTGTGACTGACCCCGTTGCAGCACCTCACGATATAATGTAAAGGAAGGGGAAACAAATGAAATCACGTTTCTGCATGCTCAAAATTCACAATATACTTATTGTATTTATCAATTTAGGGCGTTGCGATAATACCGTATTCCGATTATATTTGCGATTCATTGAATAAAAAATATCGGTATCGCAATACGTTTTTTCAATACCGGTAATTGGCGATAATGTTCAGGCTTGGAATTTACGTTCAGCTTGGATTGCTCACATTAAATGTTACATGTAAATATGGCTTTTAAACATGTCTGTGATGTTCTAAACACTAAGACCATAGTTTTTTTTCTACTTTCCAATAGAGGCAAGTCTTGTTTTTCCTATTTTTCATATATTCTGCACAGAGAATCAGTCTCATTGTCAATTGAATAAGAGAAAAGGTTGTTGATTTTCTACTTTGAAAATATTGCAATTACATATCGCAGTACATTTTTGAAAAATCCCAATATATCGCGAACGAAATTTCACCCGATACACCGCCCCTAATATCAATAGAATATTAGTGAAAAATTTAGATAATGTAGATGACAATTGCAGAAAAGGAAAACTTTTCTGTCATACTTCGTGCATGTACATTGCAAGTATTTCCCACTTATTTCATGTCAATAACATGTAAAAAAAAAAAAAAAAAAAAAAAAAATCGCGGTGAAATCATTGAGGCAATTACACCACTAGGCAAAGAAACATTTGAATTACTTTATTATTCACAATTATTATCAATTTCAAATTCTTGCGAAAATGCTGGTGCTATGTAATGCAATTGCATGCTCGCTAAGAAAACGCACCAAATTACGAAAAGTTATACCCGGGACCGGAGATGTGCCACTTACCAAAAAATGTTTAGACTTTCTTTATTCTGATAAATCCAAGAAACAAAACAATTTAAACTTCCATTCGTATCTCGGACAGAACACTTTGGTTCCTCCACTACAGGCTGCCCACTTCATCCGCTGCCAGTGAGACGTTTTCAATCAGGGAAGGTGGTCCAGAGGTCGGATATTTTCCTTCAGCTTGAATGTCCGAGTTTGCAGTTTACAGAAATCAGGAATCTTATCATGCATTGTGTGGTTATATCGACACCTGAAACATCTGCTCTGATTTTATAATATTGCAGAGTACGAATTCAAAAGTGGCATATTGTTACATACAATAAGGATCGGAAGTATACAGTCCTAGCATTGAAAATATACGGTATATAAAAGAAAATGAAATTCACCTTTCAAAATATTCGTTGTCTCTTTGCGGAATCACATAATTATTTTTACAGTCACCTTGCTACCCATTATGTACATTCATATATATATATTATATATATTATATTATATATATATATATATATATATATATATATATATATATATATATATATATATAATATATATATTATATATTATATATATATAATATATATATATATTATATATATATATATATAATTATATATATATATAATATATATATATATATATATATATTAATCTCAGATGTTATAAAAGACACACAAATTACAACTTGTTTAGCAATAGATTTTATTTGTGTTGGCGATTTTGGTTGCGTGAATTGTACAACATATGGGGGCGGCCGCCGGGTCGGCCCCAACAATATACAACATCAGTTGGGTGACCCAATTAGGCTAGATTGTGCACTGGTAAAAGCAAGTTCTCAACGTGCACAACACCACACAACAAAAACATGTACAATGGGTCAATATATCCCATTAACAATGGTCACTCATTGAATGTACAATGGGCCAATATCCTATGAACCAACTGTCACTTCATAAATGTTACAATGGGCCAATTTCCATTAACAATTTCACTCATTGAATGGTCCAATGGGCCTAATATCCATGACCATCCAATGTCAAATACACAATTTTGGTTGTAAAGTCAGTTGTTTAATGCGCCATTTGCGCAACCGCAACGAAACAAGTTGAATCAAAACACATCCATTTGATGGTGGGGGTTGACGATAATGCCACATGCACACAAGTTGCATCCGCCACCAATCAATCACCCAACTAGTGGTGACGGTATCACAACACCACCTCAAATAGTCACGTCACCGCTGACCAATCGCCGTAGGAGTAAAGCGATATTATGGATAACTATATATTTGCATGTCCACTGTTCCTCAATGCTATGACCCATATCTATCAAATGCGTTCATATCTCTATGAATTACACTTGAATTTCTAGAATGCACACTGTAGAACACTTGTATGCCCCGCTATTGCAAAACTTTCACAGTCAATCGATAATACAGTGAAATGCTTTATATACCAAATTTTAATAATATTTTATGTTATTAATGTTTTAAGATCAAATGCTATTTTGATTTTTGTAGTTTTGTTGCCAATCTTGACCTCATTACAGATTTTTGAATATAACTACAAATAAAAAAATATATCTTGTATTGGAAAATGATTGTTTATACCAAAAATAACAATTATGAAATTGCAAGCTAAATGTTTGAAATTCTACATTCCACAGGGCGATTAACTTCTTTCTGCTCAGGAAATAAATGCCTATGATAGGTTAATCAATTTAAATTTCTCAAAAAAATTATTTCACAATTTATTATGTAAGAAAAAACTGTTACTATTTGATAATAATTTATGTACAGTTGCCAACATTTTGAGAAATCAAAATTGTTTTTTGATGTTTTAGCCTCTAAAAACAAATAAATCTGGAGAACAAAAAAATCTTTCCCACCTAAATTCCTATTGACTTGGTTTAACGTCATTTCTAGCTGCATTGTTACGCAGGACATACGATTGCAAAGTGAGACGTAAATTAGCATCAATGCATTGTTGCGTCAATCGAAAGCGCCGTATAATCGGCAGTCTTCAGAAACAAAACGATGAATACATGAATGAGATTAGTCAAACTCACAAACTTTGTAATCATTAATCATTCAGTTGTATTTTGTACCACATTTCTGAAGATTTTCTTTTGTAACCTTCTAACATATAATCTTTGAGGTTATTAATATCCGTTTTAGCACATTGCAAAATTTCATCCAAATACTTACACCCTATG
Source organism: Ostrea lurida (assembly GCA_903981925.1). NCBI lineage: Eukaryota > Metazoa > Mollusca > Bivalvia > Ostreida > Ostreidae > Ostrea > Ostrea lurida. The sequence goes on along the minus strand of CAJDSM010010266.1, from coordinate 8,865 downwards.
AACGCTTCAGTGTTGTGTGGACCCCACGAAAGGGAAGATACCTTGGGCCTAACGTAGCTTTAAATAATAAACAAATACCCTAAAAAACAGTGAAACGGTTTATATATTTATTTAATGTGATTTAAGATCACGAACGGACCACACATTCAAGAATATTTCTAATATGGAATTAGCTGTATTATTTAGCTAATTTCCGGATCCCGACGACAAACGTATATATGACAGGGTCCATGCCACAAAGGGGAAAAGAAAATTGCCAAATATAACAATGAATAACGTTTTTCAGGAAACATTGGCATTAAGAAATGCAATTGCTCGCTGGCATATTTCCTATTGATGCGCTAACGCGCATTTATCATAAATATTGCATGTTAGTTGAGGGGTACATTGAAAAAATTTTCACCCCGAGGAAAAGCATTCATCAACCGAGGCGTAGCCGAGGTTTCACAATGGTTTTCGAGCGGGATTGAAAATTTTCAATGCTTACCCTCAACTATATGCAATATTTTATTTGTTATACCTGGAATGTTAAAATAATACACACCGTTTCGTCTGTTGACTTTGATCACTGTTTTCATTGCGATGTTTTCGTACATCCATTGCTTAATCGCGTTTATCCACAAAACGCTCAAACGACGTTCGTTTTAACAATCTACGGCGAACCGTTTACGCGATAAATTTTGCACGCATTAACAATTTTTCAGAATGTTACCCGTCGTCAAGTAATGTTTCCCGTTGCTAGTTTACTATTCACCCTGGAGGGTGTTTTTATTCTATTCTCAGAGGGCAAACAGTATGTTTTCGTCAAACTATTCCTTGGTCCAATCAGATTTCGAGTATTTTACATGAAGCTATTATAACAACATAGAATATGCCAGCAGCAGCAATTGCATTTCAACGCTGTTCACTGTAAAAAGTTATTCATTCCTTATATATCCCCAAACTCTAAATACGCATATATCTAAGATGAGCTTTGAATACGCGTTATTATTATCAACATTTCATTATGTGGCTAGTTAAAGCACCTCTAATCAAGGATAATTTCCCTATCCCAATTATTTTTTATGAATTTTCTGCGATTTTTTTTTCTTGGACATGGTAAAAAGGTGTTTTGCTTTGCAATATAAAATGGCGAAGTAACAATGTATTAAACGCTTAATCATTAATTTCAAAAAACACTTACAAAATCGAGTGAAGGGCAAACCACGGGACCTTCGACCCAAGAGAGAATTTCTAGAATCCAATTCTATGTACATGTTTATGAATATCTTATTCAAACTTGCCTAGAACAAACTCAAATAATAAGTTCTAATTATTTTTTTTTTTCCATTTTTAATGTATTACAATCTCACTTTAGGGCGTTTTTTTTTTTTAGTGGGTCAGCAAAAATTTGGAACGTTATTTTTGTTGATTTACGAGTTGAGATTACAGCACTTAACCAAATCCTTCGCATGTAAAACAAGGCATCGAAAACCCATGCTTTTTATCTATATTGTATGAATTTACACTGGCCTGTACCTTTCTGCCAAGTCCATCATCACATGAGTGAACTATTATTCTATTACCTTAATTTTAAAATTGCGTGTTTACACATCTTATTCCGATGTGTAATGCGATATTTCTAGTTTAACACATACGTTTATATTCCAACTTACAGATTTCTATTTACTCGCTTGATTGAAAGCGAAAGTAGCCAAACAATGCCGTTTACCCGACAGGGGGCTTGTTGTAGAAAAAAAAAATCAAAGACACCCCCCTAGTTAAAATAAACAAGGAAGACGCCATTTTGCCTTACCCGCTCGCTTTCAGAGGTTATCACACCGGTAATTGTCCAATCAAAAATGAACTTTAGTCAAATTGTAGTTCCATATATTTAACAGAAAATATTTTTTCCGTGGCGCGATTTTTCATTCCCCCTCATCTTTTTCTCTTAAAATTTTGTACCCCTCGATTTAGGAAATTTTATGAATTGCAGAAAATACTCATATTGTTTACAAGGGAAACAATTTTCTGTGAGTAAGATAAGACGACTTCCTGGGCGCCCACAGGCGTGTTTACATTGTACAAACACGAGGAAAACACGTCGGGTTTTGAGGGTAGTCTGTTGCCGACAACAAATGAGAAAATGCCGTGTCGGTATCATTTTTCTGATACCGGCAGAACGAGACACGGGTAACATAAACACTGTATGCAGGATATTTTACATAAGTGGTTATTAAACTGAATTTTTTTTTTCGCGATTTTTTTTCTCTACATGATAGGTGAAACTAATTACCGGTGTGATTACCTTGAAGGAATTTGTAAATTTCCCGATTTTTCTCGGTTTATATCCCTTCTCATAATCTCAAAAAACGGCTACTGAATATTCAAAACTGGACATTTGGGAAACAAAACAATGTTTTTATTAGGTATTACGAAAACATTACCGCAATTCACGCATGCGAAATTTCAATACATCTAAATACGTATGGACAGCGTATTTTCTTTTCGTGCATTACAGCAATGGAAAATCCTAAATATTTACATGCAAAACCCTAGGTCACCACCCAAAAATTGGTAGTTTTGAACACTTTAACAACATTCCAAAAGCCGCCATGGATATTTCGATTTCTTTAATAATGCGCTTATTGCGCAATGCCCCCCCCCCTCCTACAGTCTTCAATAGGGTCACCTTGACCTCCATAAGTTATCAGGCAATTTACTGTATGAAATTTCTTTGCTTCAAAATATTTTCATTAAATCGACCCAGATTCTTGCGAATTCGTATTTCTGTGTGTCGAGTTTAAGAATTTTATTCTTTTCCCAGTTTAGTTCTTAGAGAATAATTCGGCAAGTTTTTATAATAGATTGCCCGTCAAGGTCACTCATAGGCACACGAATTGTATTTTCTAAAACAAGATCTCACATAATTTGTTTCAAGCGGCCCAGAATGCGAAGTATTGTCTCTGACACGATTGACGACAGGTCCCCGCCGGTACAGGATACCTCGATTCGGACGGTGATTGTGGGACATGACCTCATCATGTTCTTGCTGCCGGCTTCTGAATCGTTGACAAAACTTACCATGTTCTATTCTTTATTGCATATTGTCCCACTATTACTATTTTCACCGTTTAAAGCATTTTCAGCATTTGAAATTCAATATTACGATACTTAAGCCGATGTTTGTCGACTTGCACCTTTTTTCAAAACCAAAATTTAGGAAAATCTTTCTAGCTTTAAATTATTCCTCTGAACAGATGGATGGATAATTTTTTTGTATTGAATTGTGTATTACGTTTGAAGAATGTTCATATTTCCTTCTCCAGACTTCGGGTCTTATGTTCTTTGTTTTAACCAGTATTTAGACTCCCTATTTGAGATTACCCCTCTTTTGAAGATCGCGAGAAATAACCAACCCCATGCATATGTTGAGGGCCGTTATCTTAAAATACTATTTACCCTTGAGTCCCAACTCGGTTTGATCTGTTTTAAGTGTAATAATTAATGGGCTATGCTAGACCACCAAATTGACCAGATGCAGATTCCATTTTAAAATACCGAAAATTGAAGACTATGCATGAATTAAAAGAGTCTTCATGTACGTGAAATTCGAATTAATTAGCAATTTAAAAAATTTTTGTAAATCTACATTACGGATTGATCAACTGATTGTAATTAACAAATCTAACTCATTGTCTCTGTCTAATGAAACCCATTTCAGGGGAAATATTCATGATTTTCTACAAAGTTATTTCAATTTGAAAAGTAGCACACGTGTCGAATATTTCAGCTGCTGAAACAGGCCGAAATCACAATTGATTCCCAAGGGGAAGTAATTCACTCAGGTTACGTCAGTTATCTTTGCCTCTATCGCCAATATGCATGACGTATGCAATTGATAAATGAAAGGGCACCTGTTGTGCAAATTTGGCATTTTTGGTGGTAATTAAGTTTGTCATTCAACCGCCTATTTACAAACTAAGTGGCTTCTGCAGAAAGCGAAAGTATATCGATTATCCACTCGTGCTCTTTCGGGGGTTTTTCATAGACCGAAACAGGAGGTTTGTTTTTTTAGAACTCTCTTCATTCCTTATGAAATAACCCCTGAAAGAGCGCCGGAGTGACAGAAGCCACTTAGTTGTCCATGGGGATGTTTACGTTAGAATTGATTAAGTCAATAAAATGTAAGCGACAACAGACAACAGACGGGAACTGAAAGTAAGACTAATAGGAAAATATTTATTTGATATTGTCATTATGTACCCCCCCCCCCCACCCCCCCCCCCCCTCTTTAACGTTGTTCGTCAAGGCACAAAAATGACAGATCATATGTATGTTATTCCCAAAACATTCCACAAAATAATGAATTTCCATTGTATCTAGAGATAAATGAAATTACGTCTTCTATAAAACCATTACACTGGAAAAGTGAACACTTAAAGAGAATTCTGATTTTAATTCGACTAAGGGCTCACGGCGGGTGTGACCGGTCAGCAGAGAGATGCTTAATCCTCCATGGCACCTGATCCTGCCTTCGCTTTTGTCGAAGGTCCGTGTTGCCAACACTCGATTTTGTATGTGTTTTTTTGGGACTATGATTACTTTAATACTTTGTTACTTCCCATTTTATATTTACGGATATTAACTGTGGTGTGAGTGTTTCAAATAAAAATTTTAATTGAAAAAATAGCGGTTGAAGCGAGCGGGTATGCAAAATGGCGTCTTCCCTGTTTATTTTAACTAGGGGGTGTTTTGATTTTTTTTTTCTACCACAAGCCCCTGTTGGTTTACCCAAGGCCAACATTCGTTCGAGATGCTGTTCCCGATCCTTGTGGCATATAATAATGTCAGTACGCACGATAAGTGCTTACCTGTGTTTATGAGATGTTTTACCATTCCACCAATAGCGATATTTTACATAATCCGCTTTTCAGCCCTCTGCACTTTCGATTTCTATCCAATTTTCAATGCTTCGGCTTGAAGTTTCGCACGCGCCGCTCTGTTTTGTTGCTGATTAGGCTAATAATGTTAAATATTAAACAGTGACGCAGAGCAGACGGTTGCAGTTCTCCAGTTTACCTAATTTCCATTGGACTTACTTTATCTATCCTGTCTACAATGAGAGAAGGTGTTGTTGTTGTTTCAACAACGCTTTCAAAGTTACAGATGGTGAATATTTTATTGTAATAGGTGCACCTTCTCCAGTTACCAGAGCTACAGCATATTATCCTTTAGAACGCCGGCCCCTTCGCTCAGTTTACCTTAGCAACGTCTGCTACCGCCCATTTATTGCCCAGAGTAGTGCACCTTCATTTCTAGATAATATCACCTTTGTTTCCCAGATTGCCGCACTTCCATTTTACACTTTTCCCTTTTATGTGGAACACTCAGTACCCTGAACTATATTAGGTGCATATGTCCTTAGTTCCCCTTGAACAGCTGATCGCTGATGCAACCAGGAAGTTCCAAATATCGCGTTTTATTTAACGAATACTAGATGTATTTTCACACAATAAATTATTGTATTTTTGTACACAAAGGTTTTATCTTGTTTCTTGACTGTCAAAAGGTACAGAGCCCACGAAGTTATTTGTTAACGGGATTTGCTAATTAATTTTATAAGCTAAATCATAGTATTACTATTAAGGGCATTTCCGTTACAATATTGAATATGCTATATTACGTTCTCTTTAAAAATCAGTATTTTTTGGCCATTTTAAAAATTTGACCGAAATCCTCTACTTTTTAAAGTTCATTTTAAATTTGAGACAAGACTCTGAATATTACGTGAATTTTAAGAAATGACATCACTCCTAAATGATTTTTTTAACTCTGAAATTACGAGAATTTTTCAAAAATTGACTGCATCAAAACGTATGATTTCTCCACACTTTACACAACGATTCCTCACGATAAATTAAAATCTAGGCCTTTTCAGATTATAGTAATTGCTTTTTAAAACAAAAACGGCACCCGAAAATACGAATTTCTAGTCGCTTGGAAACAAGACACATATTTTGTTAGAAAAAACACTCTGATTGCCCACACAAGTACTCTGAAGTAGATATTAAAGAGCATGCTTGGGTTCTTATAGATAATATTTATGTAGTCTTTGGAGACCAGGTCTTCCAACCAATCCGTAGGTATTCCTATGGGCACTAATTGTGCCCCCTTATTGGCAGACTTATTTTTATATTCATATGAAGCAGAATTTGTACAGAAAACTGTTGCGGGATAAAACAACAAAAAACTTTGCCGTTGTCCTTCAACCTTACATATAGGTCACATTAGCACTTGATGTGCAATTAACATCATAATTTTCACAATTATGTCCATTTGATATATCCCGAAAAGAAACTCTGATATAAAAGGACACCACAGAATCTGACATATCTGCTCATACTTTGGATCATTTTACTTACATTGACTCTAATGTATTGACTCTAATGGCCAGACTGACAACTACCATTATATGATAAGCGTTGATGACTTTAACTTTGCAATTCGTCAACTTTTCCCTTTCTAATTAGTAATATACCACTATTCACCGCTTATGGTGTGTATATCTCCCAGGTTGATTCGATACGCAAAGAGCATGCTATGGCGTATGAGGACTTTTTAAAGCGAGGCCAAACTACTAACAAAAAAGTTGATGCTGCAGGGTAAAACGAATCTCGTTTTAAAGTCATCATTTCGCAAATTCTTACGGGTCGCTATTAAATGGACCTTGTTTGCGTTTACCAAATTACACTAAGTCATATATTGGACTGATTTGTTTCATACCCTTTGTTAGACTGTCATTTTCCTACTAGATTTGACTATGGGTAATCCCGTTTACTTTTTATTTCGACTAAGGGCTCACGGCGGTGTGTGAGCCGGGTCAGCAGAGGTTGCTATACTCCTCCATGGCACCTGATTCCTACCTTCGGTTTTGTCGGAGGGTCCTGTGTCCTACACTCGATTTTGTATATGTTTTTTTGGATTATGATTTACGTTTGACACAATTGTTAACTTCGTCTTTTTTGTAATTCGATATCATGAGTTTTTTCGTATATCAAGTGCAGAAAGGCACATTATTTATTTCCATTACAAGTATTAAACTTTCTTTTTTTAATATCTGTTATTGAAAGAAGACATTATTATGTATCTATTTCATGTAATGATTGATTTGTATTCCTATGTTTTGTTTACACCAACAGACGAATGGACGTTTAATGAATAAATCTTGAGTAAATTTTAAGGTGCAAAAAGGTCATGTTTAAACACTGTAGCTTCGAAAACAAGCATGAAAACCCACATTTTTCTTTTTTAATTTTCCGATGCTCTTTCAATGTAAGAAATCAAACATACACTCCCAAAAAAATTGACATCACTTTAAAACCTCATCCCTAGACCTAGAACCTCTTTAAAGTAGATTTTTTTTTCTTTCAAATTACAAGTTCAATCTGAACTTAATTAAATAGTTTTTAGTGATTCTCACATCTCATTTTGTTTTTAACAGGGTATTTTCTGTGAAGCAATCTATATGTAAATAAAAACAAGACTCGAGCCTTGTTTACATAACAAAAAATTGTCAGTGCTTTGTCTTACTTGAAACTTAACAAATGACGTTCAACATTTTCCTGACCATTAGAAATACCATAAGTGAGCATTGTAAACATTAAAAATGAAAATATAAACATTTTTAGCTCAAAACGTGTCCGTGTACCTTTAAGAATATATCAAAACCTTTGATTTTATTTTTGAAATCCACAGTGGCTGTATTAAAATGTTTATTCATTGAAAAAAAAATTAAAGTTAAACTATTTTGTTGGAATATATGGTGTACATGTAGCTTATAAGTTGATTTGTTTGAGCATAGAGGTGCTGTTTTCTTGCTTTTAAGTCACCAAAAATCTCAAATAAGTGATATCCAGAGTCATGTTGTTACTTTGCATATTTGTAACCTTTTAGTTTTGGCATGTTATTCGCAACAAATTTATATTTTCTTCAGTTATTTTTCATGTGCTTCAGATCTTGCTGTAAGGTATTCAATGTACAATGAAAGGACAATGAACAATTTTTAATGCTTTTAAAGCAACATAAATGTTTTTCGTAAATTATCAATGAAAATAAATCACTGCCACAGGATTTGTAATTGACGTTTGTTTTTGGGGTGTTTTTTTTTTTGCATTTGAGACTTTTTTGAAGTTATCTTGGTGAAAATAAGAAAAATTAAATTTTCTTAAAATTTGTACGACAAATTATTCATTTTATTTCATATTGTTCTAAAAAGAGGTGCATGTAACTTTTTACAAAATATATTTTTAAAAAAGAAATATTTTCTTCCTCTAGACTTCAATGTAAAATTGTAGGTGAAGTAAAGAAGGAAGTAATTAAAATTCTAGAAATTCTTACTGTGGATAGATCTATTATATTTTTATTTGATGAACCCTTCAAAGTGATACCATGATTTACTAGATGTGAAAAGTGATCATCATACATTGAATACCTTAAATCTTTGATGTATTTTAATTTTCGGATATACATGTAATCGATTTTTTTTCCATTCTAAGAAAATTTGTAAATTATGTCAAGGTATTTTGGGGTTAATTTAATGTGTTGTAATTTAATGAGTTGTAAAATCGAAAATACATTTTAAGAATCCATTTCCCAGACAAAAACATTATTTCATTTTTTTAAATACATCATTTCAGAATATTACACCAGAGGTTCCGTCCATCAACCAGTCAGCAGGATCGAGTCAGGTATATATATTTCCATTCAATTACGGTAGTCATCCTCATCGAATTAATTCGCTATGTATTCCTAGTCGGTATACTGTTAAAAGTAAGCCGACGGAAATAGACTTGCTCTTGGGGAACTGAATCTTGCTGACTCCTT
>CAJDSM010010217.1:221-11160 GCA_903981925.1 Ostrea lurida | reverse complement strand
AATCTGATTGGTTAAACAATATTACACATGCATGCTAAGCCAAATGTGTTTATAGAAAAGTATGACGATCTACAAACTAAGAATAGATTGAAAGTTGTAAGCATAATATGACAGGTCAAATCAGCCATAAGTCCTATATGTTGATCATGTAGACGGAGTAATCCATAGTCAAAATCAGAATGTAAAAAAACGGCCTAATGTAAAGGCAAAGAAAACGAACAGTGATCAATCTCGTAAGTCCTAAATAGAATACAAAAACAAGAGTTGAGCAATCACGGACCCCTGGACACACCAGAGGTGGGACCAGGTGCCTAGGAGGAGTAAGCATCCCCTGTTGACCGGTCACACCCGCTGTGAGCCCATAGTCTTGACCAGGTAAACGGAACAATCCGTAGTCAAATCAGTGTGTGAAAAACATTTCAGCTTCTCCATCGTCCAACCTCCCATATATGTGCAATAATTCCATCATCACCTGCATTGGTGTTATTCTCAACTTATTCGATACCAAGAAGCTGTTCTGTCCGTGAGAACCTAGTGTTTTTTGAAATGATAGGCTAAAGTAACTATCTATATACAGACTAACCCTGTTGAGTATATTGCATAGGGGTTGCTTCAAAACTCATCTATGAACCGTTTAAAGTGTACCAGCATTTCGCTTAAATTCATGGTTTCGTTTCATTAGTATGAATTTAATTAGTATTAATTATTTACAACAAATGGAAACCCATATTCTATTGCGAGACAAGATGCCATGAGCAATAGCAATGTGTTTTCCGCTATCTCAAATTTTGCTTAAAAGCAAAATAGCACTGTTTAAAAGTCGGTTAATCCTCAACACAACTGAATTTGATCTACGGAAATTGGTTTCCCGTTTTACTGCCATCGTTCAAAGACCCTGAGGCTTTCTACACAAGCGGCGTGTAGAGGTGGTGACGGTCAAATCATTAGGGATTGTCTTACTCCTCTCTCTAGGGCGACCTATGGTTCCCACCAACTGCGGAAGATTCCTGTTCACAATTGGTGATTCAGGACGTACGTAATTGAGGTCAACATGAAAATAGGGCCTGATTGCTCAACCCACTTTGTTTTCTATTTTGTCCTCAAACAATTTGAGTCATATGAACTACAATTGTAGCACTCCCTGTTTCCGTAAGGAAATTTCTTCTTTGCTTTCTGTTCAATCATTTAGGTCCAGCTTTGTATCCCTCTGTGTTCGAACAATTTGTTTTTTGTCATAACACATATCTGAATTTTGTAATCTATTAGTGTGTTGATGCGAAGTCTACATGATCAATCCATTGATTAGGAGACTTGGTAATCTGGCTGATTGTTTGACCTCTTGTCATAGCATAATGCTACCACTTAGTACATAATCTAACATATTCTTAGTTCTTTGTGATATAGAAATCTGAGTCCAACTTATTCCTATAGAACCATCATGAATGGTTGGCTTAAGGAGTGAACTATGAGGCTATAATAATTTTGTTGCTCTATTTGCCCAGATCAGCTTTATTTGTACTGACTACGAATTTCTTAAAGTGTAAACTTGTTAATGTCGTTGCTTTGTTGATGGCTGGCAACATATCACTGGTGTCAGAAGAAACGGAAATTAACACAGACAGATGTAATGAATTTCGCCTAGCAAGATTTGTGGGTTATATATTGTGTAACCATGCATTGGTGAGGTGGGAAAAGATGCGACTACTATTTAATTTTGTAGCGCAACCATAACCTTTTCGGCGAAAACTGGAGACGCGTCTCATTCTTGTCGCCCTCATGCGGCCTATTCGTGATCTCTATACCTTTAAAGGCCAATACGGTTATAATAGAATATAAACAAAGCCCATTCTGAGGAAAAAATTTACAGGTAGCCATGCTTTTACTATCATCTGTGTAATCTGGAAGGAGAAGGCATAATTCGGAAAATCATTAATAATTTCCGTTTAATCTGGGCGGTCATGTGGTGACAAAGATCATAAATTCAAGCGTCATTTTTGTGAATAAAATCATCAAAAGATTACTTGGCGTATCCCCCGGACAAAACACACATTGATGAAACGTTCTGTTTCTGGAAAGAATTGACTTAGATTATAGCTCGAAGGGTATATCCGAACTGCTTGAAACCTGGACCAATTTGCCGTTTGCGAATGATTTTTGATACCCAAAAAAGCTCATAAAACTTGCGAAGTTGAACTGCGGGACCAAACAATAACATATTTAGAGACAGTAATTTATTTTCCTTTGGTAAGGACATTTACATTTTGATGATTAGATTTTAAGAGAACGAGGCTCTTGCTATCGGATGGTAAATGTGAGTCAACTCCATTAGCCCGTCTGTGAGATAAGACGTTATATTACGAGATAGTATGGTTAAGAACGTGCAGGACCGCCGTGAGACAAGTAAATAAACAATTACTATAGCTTGATCAAACATGAGAACGTAAATTCAAAGTTCGACATGCGGATTAAGACAACGCCGCACACTAAAGGTCAAACAAAGCCGAAAAAAATCACATCTAACAGCACGCCCGTCGTATATCACCTCTTGCTACCGGCATAATTTCACAAGCGAAAGCATTCGATGCCATGCAAGCAGAATTGAGTGAATAATCACAAAACCTAATTCATGCCTCTGGCATAAATGCGAAATTTAAATTGCAGGTGTCTTGTGTGTTCAGATATCATAACACTAAATTCCACTTTTTCGCAAAATCATGTTGAGTATAACTCTAAGCCAAGAAAAAGGTCTGTAATACACTACAAGTTAGTATACATGTTGTATTGTTGACGGATATGACATTTTCATTCTAACAGATGACAAAGCCGAGTAAAGAGTCGATAATTTCGGTGGTGTGTGGTGATGTCACTTATTACCAAGTTCATAGGACTCGTAGCTTGTCTCCGTCACGATCATCTAGTTCAAGAATGGTGATATAATCGCTTAAGGTACTACTATCTCGTTCAAAGCATAAAATAGTAATTATCAAAACTGTGAATATATCAAGCTAGAACTACAGTGCGCTTGAAGATCATATTGTATTCCATCATTATCCGAAACAGTCTATTTCAGACTAACATTTCTCTATAGAATCGCTATAAAAACTGTCCACTAAGATCTCGCAGTCATATCTTCTTTGAGAACAACATATATAGGGAACACAAAACGTATTGTGGAACCCAATTTGGATCTAACCAGACTAAATACTTAAAGATTAAACTCTTTGTAAAAGCACGATGAAGCATTAATCTCTCAAATAAGACTAGTGATTTCTTAACAGAATTCTAAACCTTGTTGTTTGATCCCCTAATTTATGACGCAACACAACGATCACCTTGATTCTTGGTCCATTCTGGATAGAAAACCGAACTTGCGTGTATAGGATGAACTGTTAGCTAGAAAAAAGTGTTGAATTCGTCAAACGATACAAATGAAAAGTAACAAATTGAACATGAGACTTCTTCTTGCCGAATTAAGGGGAGGAATAAGCTAATGTGTGTCAGTGGTCTTTATGTTAAAGTTGAAGGAAGTCACAAAAAATATACGCTTTTGACCACCCTCACAACAGTCAAAAACCGGTAATTCAACTCAGCCAAGGAAGAGCGTGTCTGCATCTACTGAGATCGACCAAAACTTGCACGCGAAAGGCAACTTCCTTAGGGAGTAATCCTAAGAGGAAAATGGTATTATTCGTGGCAAGGCGAGAAGCAAACTAGACTTCGGGTCAACAGTAGAACCCATCCATACGTTGTTAGGTAAGATTAAAATGGATACAATCTCTGAGATCTGTGTTCATCTTACCCGTATAGCGAAACCTGTTTTTACACAAGCGAACATATTTCAGATATAGAACCTATGCACTGTTTCTGTTCACAGTCCCCAAGTAACTCCCAAACTGTGTTACAAGGAGATGTTGTTTTGTGCAACTAAGTGTGTACAAATCGCTGTTTCACAATCCCGAACGAAAAAGCATGGATATCATTCATAGAGATTGTGACACTGTAGGAGCTATGCGCTAACCATGTATGTCAACTTTTAAACATTTTCTACAACCAGTTTGTTGGTTTCACAGACACAGGTAAACAAGTAATGCCAGTCTACCCTGAATTCTTCACATTGCCTTAGCCTATGCTTCTGACAGTTTTTACTCTAAAGTGAATAACATGCAAACATTGGTGATATTCCAGGAGTTCACATATAAGCTTACGAGTATGATAATGCCGAAAGGATGAAAACAGACACAGATGAAACGACTGAGAAGGTGATGAAAAGAGCGAAAGACAAAAACTTCAAATTCAAGCAAGACAAACAGCACAGCTTGAACAGTGCTTGAAAACATACATACACTCTTGGAAACTAAGTTCAACTAGTAACCAGCAGACTCGCAATGAATCTGATAGAAACAAAAACCCCGACACCGTGAAAATAAAAATACGTGTTCTCCAACTTCGGTCTTAAAAATCCTGTCCACGTACTATAGACATAATCTGCGTGGGTTATTGTACAACAAAGATTTAGCTGGGGAACATAAACGCTCTAGTAATACTGATGGGCGCAAGTATACTGTTTATTTCCTCTGTGTGAACATGTCTAAATTACTGCTTACCGGTTCAATGCGTTAGAGCGCGTCAAGATAATTCGTAAATCACTGTTTGCATGGCAACCCAGAACACACGATCCTGATGGTTTGAGTACAGGAAGTAGTCGTAACGCAACAGCAACCAGTGCTGACATATCTATGATTTACAATAGAGAATGCCAACATAATTCAATAACTGATGCATCTCAAAGTCTGAATGGGATCGTCATGTCTACTTACAAAACGGAAGAAGTAAGGTGGACGTATATAAAGCGTCAGAGATTCTTTCTGACTGACGCAGAAATAAAATCCTCTATGCTTGTCAGATTTGAAAAAGATTGCTACTCATTTGCTATGTTACGCTCTGTGAGCAATTATTAAATATCAGTTATATATTTAAATGAGCAACAAGAGTTTTTAAATAGTGGATTGACCGAACCACAAGCCGTAAGCATAAATCTATAGTTCCCGCTTCACTATGCCATTTTGGGCCTGATTTGTAACATCAATACCAAGAGCTCTCCAACCAATGCGTTCTACAAACACGAGATGTGTTCTCTCAAGTCTCCAAAATATAGACTTGGTATTCGTAAAGTAAGACCACACCCTTTGATAAATGTCATGATAGGTTATATGCGGGAACTACACACACTCTGCTTAATTCACAACATACCACTCCGTTATTTGTATGAATGAATAAGTATTGAACGAACATCAGGATGTACGAATATAGGAGATAGATCCATGAGTAATCATTTCTACTAATTTAGTAATCTGAAAAAATTTGCCTATTATTTCAGTTAATTTTGCGATGAAAACTTGCATGCATTGAGTATATTGTTTGAGATGTACCGCTGTGTACTCTGATCCGAGAATCTTAACAAAGTTACAGTGAAAAACATTGATTAAAAGGAAAATGGTGCCAAAACAACACCAGAACACATCTTAACACTAACGAAAGACCTCCAGACCGCGTGAGCGAAATTACTCTAGCAGGGAAAGGAGCTTCCTACATCGAACGAACAACTCATTGAGTGACCAAGTGCGGCATATAAATGGAGGACGAATACAAGTGTCAGCTGTCACCGATGGATATGAGAATGAGAATTCACAGTGTTTCTTGCAAAATTTGCATTTTGAGAGGTCGATCTGTAATTAGTGGATAGTATAGAATAAATTTCAATATTCAGTGTAGAGCAGAGAAAACAGATCTAATATTTGGCCTAAACGTATGTTCGCATGATTATTAGATAATGTGTTTGTATGTCCGAGTGTTATTTTGTATGAATGGTTTTTTGTTTTCGAATTATGAACAATTCTAAGGTTGCTGCAACCAAATCAAAGGAATAAACACTTGAAGTGTTCGACGATTAAAAGTTCCCCTCGCTGGTCGTTCTACAATTGGCCAAAAAGTCTGAGGAAGAATTCAAAGATTAGAGTATGCCGAGACTGTAAGTAACCTGACGTAGAATTACGTTCTTGCGTGAGTACGTGATATAACCGAACTCTGATAATATAGTGAAAAATTCGAAAAATTAATCATGAGCCGTGCAAAAAGGCACTAAGTAGAAACTAGACACGAGAACGTCAATTCTGTGTAACAAAAGCCAATGAAGCGAAAGCGGAAACTATTATCTCATGTTCATTGGGGATTTCCGATTCCTAGAGAATATAGTGTGTCTGATACAATATTTCCAATTACTAAGGGTCATAATCCTACACATGGGCTTCTTTAATTCCAGTTTCTATCCAACAAGAATGTAACACTACATTAGTATGCACAGAAACGCCTCAAAGTCCAACACACAGTCCTATATCAAACGGGATGGCTAAGAATGTGAGTAGTTATCAATTTTCAACGTAACTAACAACTCTCAGCAAAAAGTAGCTTAGTGACAATAACCAGAAAAAGAAATGATGAACGTCTTGATGGCGTGCAGTTCTAAGTACATGGTAAAAATCCGCTTTAACTGGTATAAATTGGACCTATCTTGGCGCGCTTGTTATCAAATGTTAATTCAAAAGGGAGAAAGAATGTGCTCTACGGAAAGCACAATATAAGCCATATTCCGCCATTCGGAGACTTAGTAAGCGGAAATTTACCTCAGAAAGCGTGCAAGACAAAAATGAGTAAATCTAAAATGAGTACCAACAATACAGCAAAAACACTACTCCGACAAAACCGCAAAGATATGAAACCGCAGAACTTCTTGAATTCATTTTCTCAGGATATAAATGAACCTAGGAATGTCAAGACCCGTGGGTAACTCAGCTGTTTTAACCTACTTATAGTGGAATATAAATACAGCTCGCTGCCTGAACACATGGAAACATCCAGTCCAAAAAATATCATCAAAGGTCCGATAGAAGAGGGCGACAGACTTAAGCCAAGCTGCATTGAGAAATCGCAAACACAATTATGAAAACAAGGATAGAAATCCAAGAGAATTCCGAATCGTAGACGAGGAAGATCACTCTCGTCGCAAACAATACCAAGAAAATAAACAATGCCCGAAAAATATCTGTCTGTGTGTAATCAGCAAGTCCCAAGTCCGAGACCTACAAGGTTACATTGTGAAAATCTCCTAAGACGCTAGTGAATTCGAGATAACATTTTTTGTTTTCGATTTGAAATTATTAATAAACTCCAAGTTTTAGATTGAACCAATTTTCCGTAATTTCAACGTTTTGTAGCAAACAATGTAAATTTTGAGAATTATAAGATTTGTGCTACTTTCTCATCTAGATAGAGTACATATATTGTTTGAATATTTTTTTCGCATCTTGGTGCTGAAGATATCAGTAACCCAGTAAATGTCATTTTGAATCGCGCAGCCTAATAAAATGATTATAATTATGACCCTGGTCGAGGCTCTTGCTGGTGGACTGTAGCCCGAGGTCTCTAAGCCCAGTGCTATTACCTTTATGCTTGAATATTATGTATTCTAATTGATTGTAAAATTAGAATTCATATCAAATTAGATGGGGATCTCCCTCAGGCATAGCTCTGATCCTTTGAAGTTTTGGCCCCAATTTGGCACTCCATGTGATCACTTTTACAGATTACATTCATTTTCGGTTTCCAACATTTCGTGTTTGAGCATCTGATGAAACATATTGTCGAGAATGCGCATCTGGTGCATAAAAATTCGACAGTATGATTATTATTGATGACCCTGGTCGATGGCCTCTGGGTGAGCTGTTAGTCCCCCGAGGGTCTCTTACAGCCCATTGGCTATTACCATGTTACTAGCTTGAATAGCGGATATGTTTTTTAATTGCAGGTTGTAAAATAAGAAATTCAATATCAAAGATTTAAGATTATCTCCCTCAGAATAGCTCTGAGATCCTGAAGTTTTTGCCCCAATTCTTTTTGGCACTACCATTGATGACTTTACAGAGTAAGCGTCTCTAGCATTAATTCATGTTCGGTTTCCATTACATGTAAACCTAACCAGTGTATTAAGAGGGAATCACTCTCAATTTTATGAAAAACAATAAGACATAAATCATGTAACGCAAATCATGCAGCATCGCTTAGTGGTCTATATAATATTAATATGGTACCTACTACAGTATAGTATTATATCACACATATGACCTCTTGAGAGAATCGAGAGCTCGTTCTGACTGGTGATCTTATTTACTTGAAATCTGATCATTCGTTAGTTCACGGCGGTCTACTTATACAGCCCAGTTTTGCTATATACCATGTTACTAGCTGCAAAACGCAGTATATATCTAAATTAACAGTGGTAAAATTCAGAAATATATCGCCCATCAACATTAAATAATAGTGATTAATACTCAGAATCTAAAGCATTAAAGTCTGCTACACCTTTTCGAAGTCTAATGGGGCTTCATAATTTCCTTTTCTAGATGCACCTAACAGTTGCTTCCGGGCAGGCTTTCATCTCTAATTAAAATCTTTTGTCAGTCATCATCAATGTTTCTGCTAAGAAGAGTTTACAGACTTGTAATCGGCTTTGAGCAGATCACTGTAAAAGATCCTAGTTTGTGATCAGAAATATAGACTCGCATTTTTACGAGAAACTGGTGCCACGAGCAAACAGCCATGTTATAAATTCGTCATAATGACATTCCATTCATTGAATCTGTAATAGTAAAGTTACCGTTGAGAGAGATCGAGATTCATTCCATAACAAAGATTAGTTTACTTACAGAAGGTCTAAGAGTTCTGTATTTCAACTTTCTGGATTGTATGGTCAGGGGTAAAAATTCAAAATAATAAGCTATAGAAACTATATTTTTTCTCTAATCAATCCATACGGAGAAAAAATACGCGTTTAGTATACGCCTGATAATAAATTAGTCTATAATGAAATACGTTTATAACTCCTCATAGCTGAACTATCTAATGTCAAATATATTAATATTGCCCGTGGGTGATAAAATCCCAAAAAAATTAAACTGAATTGTAATAATATAATTAGAAATAAAGAGGCCTAATGGTAGGATAAAGCACTTTCTAAATCATTCTCAATACTTTATCCAACAAAACCCTGAACTCTTTTATTTATAAAATAGAATAGTATGGAGGGCGTAGTCAGCGATCATAAACCTGCATGTAAGCCATACTCGCCAACAAAGGTAAAAGGGTTAGCTAGGTTATCGAACGAAATTATTCGTTACAACATTAAAATGCGTCACTCCCTGATACAGTGCTTCATTCTATTGAATTCCGTGTACATAATACTTGATGTATATTATGGTCCCGAAAATGATGGGAGGCCAAGCTCATATATCCGCCCCCTCTACGCATTTTTCTTGGCAATTTGTTGTCGATTTCAATGAACTTAAATACACTGATAGTCATTTATAATGTCATATCTGTGATCTGGTTTCATGAGCGGAACTATTGGATTTATAGTCCGGTCATTTCATAACTAGATTGTACCTTCTGTACCGAGAAGGCAATCAACATCGTTCGACCATGGAGGTAGTCATCGATTGAGATGGATATAGGATCACGGCGCGGTGGACCGTCCGCAAGTATCTTGAGAGTTCTCTTATTATAGACATTAATATCTATATATGTAGCACATTGGAGAAATTTTTCACAATCTGTGTTTTCGGTATTCCTATGCACTAATTGTACCCACTGTCCCTTTTTGACTCAGCCTTATTTTTATACATATCAACAGAATTTGTTCAAAAATTTTACGGGAATAAACAAACCAAACAACCCAAAAATGTAAGCTTGCGTGCCTATTCATAACAACACGTATTTGAAACAAAAATTTAGCTTCAATAAAATAGCATTTGACATGATCTATTAAATGCTTTAAATAATCGAGTGGAATAGGAGTTCAAAATTTAGGCGCCTTGCAGATATCCTGACATTAACCTTTTACTGAAATAAAAAGTGAGAGAACACAAAGCGAGATTCAACAGGTCATTCTATATAGAACCGTTATAAATTGAGGGCAAATGATAAGCATTTTAAACGAAATCGTAAACCCTGCCGAGAACATGCAATCATTCTTTGTTTAGTATCGCGTTTGTGCGTTTAAAAAAAGTGACCGCGAGGATAGCGCGCATGGGTGAGCCTAAATAGCACTTAATCATGTTGTATCGAAACCTGAGGAGATTAGAATTCCCACTACCATTGATGTGAAAGGGTGAATTACATCAATTATGACCCATACTGTATCCTATACATGATTTTTATGAAATAAGGAAAAGTTTGGACATTGAGAATACGTCTTAAAAGCCCTCCACCTTATTAGTTTAATTAATTATCTATCTGTCAGTCTCCATCCGAGGTCAAGCATCAAAATTTAAAAAATTTATTTCATAAATAGAAAATATAGCAGATCTGTCACAGAGTTCTCAGCACCGAAATTAAAATTTAAAAATTATCTTTGTTATGCGGGTCCGAGAAAGAATTTCACGTTTTAAGTTTTTATGTTACCCACATGTGCCTCATACAGCCATATTAGACTAGGCGAATTATTAACAAATTACTGTACACAAGAAAGCGTATATATTCGTTTGAATTATTATCAATTTTTATTATAAAAATAGGCAAAAACAATGGTGTGAAAAATAAAAACCTAAATATGCAAATCAAATGAACTAAAGCATTATGAGGGATACTAAAAAATTTAGAAAAGATAAATTTGTGCTGCGGACCTCGAGCATAGACTATCAAATCATTTCTTAAAGTAACATGAGGGTATTACTAGATGCCTTAAGGTGTATGCAACTGAGGAAAATATAGTTATCAGGTGAGCATAATATACATGTAACATTACAACGAGGGTATGCACACTAATGACTGGGTTGCAACACTGAATGTTGGCCGAACAAAGATAAAATGATTTAGATTGAGATTAAAA